>JAQZBX010021415.1:0-32294 GCA_029593785.1 Cabassous unicinctus
CCCTACATTTTCTTCTAGCAGTTTTATGGTCCTGGCTTTTATATTTAGATCTTTGATCCATTTTGAGTTGATTTTTGTATAGGGGGTGAGATAGGGGTCCTCTTTCATTCTTTTGCTTATAGATACCCAGTTCTCCCAACACCATTTGTTGAAGAGACTGTTTTTTCCCAGTAGCGTGGGCTTGGTAGGTTTGTCAAAAGCCAGTTGACTGTATAGGTGAGGGTTTATTTCTGGGTTTTCAATTCTATTCCACTGATCGATGTGTCTGTCTTTATGCCAGTACCATGCTGTTTTGACCACTGTAGCTTTGTAATATGTTTCAAGGTCAGGCAGTGAAATTCCTCCCACATTGCTCTTCTTTTTCAGACTGCTTTTGGCTATTCGGGTGCACTTACCTTCCAGATGAATTTGGTAATTGCCTTCTCTAATTCTGTAAAGTAAGCTGTTGGGACGAGAAAATAGGTTTTAACCTATCTGTTTGCCTCTTTCCAATTACTGACAGTCCTGGAATGCTGTGATGCTGAGGCCATACCCAGCTCCATAGGAACGCGCACCTGACTGTTTAGTTATGGGTGCCATGGACAGTGGGGAGGGCACCGTGCATGGGAGGGTGGTTTTTCTGCCATGCATTTGTCATCAGGGCAAATGGACTACGGAAAAGTAAGCACAGGAGCTGTGGGAGCAGAAGGCACACCCAGCCTGGGGTGGTTAAAGGAGGCCTTTGGGATAAGAGGCCTTGACATTGGTCATGAAGGCTCAGCAGGAATTTGCCAGGTAGAAAAAGATGGGAAGAGGCCTCGAGGCTCCAGGAGCAGTGGGTGCAAAGGCCTGGAGGGGTAGTTTGGGCACAGCTTCTTGTAACCAGTGGGTCCCATGTGCTGAGGTGGCAGGAAGGGAAGGCCATGGGGGGTGGGGCCTTGAAGGCCACCATAAGGGTTCCAGATCTTATCCCCAGGGCACGGAAACTGGGTCATGTTGGAATTTTAAGCATGGGGTGCCATTGTCATATTTTTTAGAAAGGTCCCACTCCTGTCCTAATGGGGGTAGATGGGAAAGGATAGGAGAGGGTCAGGGAGAGCAGAAAGAAGGCTGTGACAGTGACCCAGGCAGAGGATGGGGGCCAACAGGGCAGTGCTGTCGAAGGGGTGGCGGTGGGGAGCAGAATGAACTGAGTTCCTTGGAGAAGTTGACACCTCCTTCCTCCATGAAGTGGGGTTCAGAGAGAGAGGCAAGTCCTCTAGAGCTGCCCAAGCAAAAAGGCCCACCTGGAGCTGCAGAGACCAGCCTCTCCAGATGAATCTTGCAGCTGTGGAGCTGGGGACTGGAGCAGACCTGAACTTGCCTGGGACTGCCTGGGGGGCCAGGAGCCTGATGGGTCCAGGTTCCGGGTAGATGCTGCTTGGCCATCAGGCTACCCAGTGAGATCGAGAGGCCCCTGGCAGAAGGGCCCAAATGGGGAGTTTTTCCTGCTTGTCTGGGCAGGGACTCCCTGAAGAAGCTTGGTTCATCCTAATGACAACAATTATAGCAATAATAATGGCCATTGTCTTGACATTAGCCTAGTCTTCAAAATGCACCATAACTCCAAACATTTGCCATCATCTCCTTTGTCACCACTTTCATCCCAAATATCATAATCTCACCTGAATTGTCACTGCAGACCCTCCACTGGTCTCTCCCCCCAACCTCCTCCCATCCATTCTCCACCTAGCAGCCAGAGGGATCCTGTTAAAACACAAGTCAGGTCACATCACTCCTTGGATGGAAATCCTCCAATGGCTCCCATCTCACTCAGAGTAAAAGCCAATCTTCCTGACAATCTGCTTCCCTCATGGTGTCCCCACTCCCAGTTTCTTCTCAGACCTTATTTCCCTTTGTTCTCCATCACCCAGGTCTGTTCACTCTGAACTGCAATGATCGTGCCCCAGGACCTTGGTACCTGCTGCTCATCTTCCTGCAATGCTCCTCCTGCAGATAGTCATATGGTTCCCTCTTTTTTTTTTTTTTTAACTAACTACATATTTCAATAGGCCACATAGTTGTTTTATTTATTTATTTTTGATGCATTTTCCTCACAAACTAATCTATTATTAACACCCTGTATTAGTATTATATATATGTTATAGTTCGTGAGAGAAGGTTCTTGTATTTGTACTGTTAACCACAGTTCATCATCCACCACTGGATTCCCTGTGTTATACAGTCCCTTGCCTTGTACAATCCATGCAAAGTGTACACTCAGTGGCTCTCAGTTTCATCACAGTGCTATGCTGTCATCACCTCAGTCCATTTCAGAATGTTTTCATTACTCCAAAAGGAAGGATCCCATACCCCCTTATACTCCTCCATTGTTGACCCTTAGCATTGATAAGTGTCATTGCTTAAAAGTATTGCTGTTAACTATGGTCTATAAGTTACATTATTACAGTATTCCCTCATCATCCTATTTAAACTTGCATCCCCCACTCTTCCTGGTCCTCGCAGTCCTTTTTCTCCACAGCACACATCACCATCACACATATTAAATCTTGCTTTTATTTCTGAGTCTGCCTCTCTCCCTAGACTATGTGCTCCCTGAGGGCAGGGACTTTGTCCTTGAGATCATTGTTGAGATCCCAATGTCGAGAACACTGTCTGGAGCTGGTGTGTATCAGGAGGTCAGAACCTGTTTTCTAAACGAGGGAGGGATGAGCCATTGAGCACCATGTGCCATGTACTGGGCTTCAATCTCAACAAGCCCAGGAAGACTGGACTATGAATTTTCACCCTCATTTTCTCTTTTCAGTTTGGAATATTTCTATTGACCCATCACCACATTCACTGATTCTTTCCTCTCCTGAATCCAGTCTGCTGATAATCCTATCAAAAAATTCTTCCTCTCTGATATCAGATTTTTTTTTACATTGCACAATATATTTAGTTCATAATAATGCAATCATACAATATCTGTCCTTTTGTGTCTGGCTTGCTTCACTCAACATAATGTCCTCCATGTTCATCCATGTTGTCATATGCTTTACGACTTCATTTCTTCCTACAGCTGCATAATATTCCATCATGTATATACACCACAGTTTGCTGATCCATTCATTGGTTGGTGGACACCTGGGTTGTTTCCAACTTTTGGCAAACTTTCTAGTGATTTCTAGTAATAAAGTCAGCTCTTTATTACTATTATAATTTTAAGTTTCCTTCTCTCTTCTACAGCTCCCCATCTGCTCGTGCATGCTGTCTACCTTTTCAACTAGATCCTTTAATCTATTTATTATAGCTTTTTTAAAGTTCTTGTTTGATAACAAGTAACAAGTGCTTATTTATTGAGTGCCACGTGTTTGGCATTGGGCTAATGATTTTCATCTTTTCAACAAGTTGATTCAGATGGGAGAATCAAGATTCAGGACAGAAAGTGACTTGCCCCAAGGTTGTCTGGCCAGGAAGTGAGGGCACTGAGATTCCAAGCTCAGATTCACCTCAAAGCTTTTGTTTTAACTGGCTCTGTTAGTCTGCCTTCAGCCATGAGCTCTCCCACAGACCTGGGCTCAGCTCACCAATTTTCCACAAAGAAGGATCCAGGTGGCCTGTCTCCATGGCACCTCCACTGTGGCCAGGTCTCCGAAGAGTGGAGCTGGCTCCATTCAAGCCCCTCCTCCTGGCCTTCCAGACCCCCACCATCTGGCCTGTCCACCTCTCCTGTCCCAGCCCACGAGCTCCCCAGCAGGGCATCAAGCTGGTTCCCTCTTCTGCCAAAACCACTCTCTACCTTTTCCTCAGCCTCTCCACTCCCTGGAAACTTGTTCCTCTGTCTCCTGTTCATTGATCTACTCATTTACATATATTTAATCAGCTTCTACTCAGTAAGAGATGATGATGTAAGAGTGCAGCTTCCAGAGGCAGACAGCCTAATTTGAATTTTGTTCTCTCCACTTACCAACAATGTAAATAAGCAATTCACTTCTCTGTACCTCCATTTCCTCATCTGTAGGGTGGGGATAATAAAAGATCCTATCTCAGGAAAGGATTTCAGAATTCAGCGAGTTAGGCCATGGTCAAGTTCCTGACAGGGCCTGGTCCACATCAGCCCTCGGTAACTGTTTGCTGTCATTGAGAGTGGTTGCTGTGATGTGAAGACACAGAGGTGACCCGGAGGTGGGGGAGGTCAAGCATGTAACCTCCCATCCTGTGGTGAGGGCTGGAGATTTCTATAGCTCAGGCCCGGCAAAGCCCGGAGGAGCTGCCTGGCTGCTCAGAGGGGCAGAGTCACTGAGCTGTGAAAAGTCCAGCTGGCCAGGCCATGACAGGAGCCCCGTCCTGCAGCCCTTCCCCCAGCCCTGACCCAGCCAGCCACATTCAAGAAGAAAATGAACATTGCAAGTGAGGGACAAGCCCGAGGCTGGGCACAGAGACTCACCCAGACATGCCAACGCCCACACGGATTAGACATCACCACGAACTTGTGCTCTCAGACAGACAGACAGACACACACACCCCTAACGTAGTAACAGTTCAGACATTGCTCTTTCTATGTGCCAGGCACAGTTCCAGGCATTTCACAGACATTAACTTATTTACCCTCCCAACAACCTTATGAAGGATATTCTATTATTAATACCCCCATTTTACAGGTGGGGAAAGTGAGGCAGAAAGAGATCAGTAGCTTGTCCAAGGCCATGCCAGGTGTAACAGTTTGAAGCTTTTAGTGGATCCCAGAAAAGATCATGTCCTTAGAGCTAATCCATTCCTGTGCATGTAAACCATTGTAGATGGGACCTTGTGAGTAGATTCAGGTAAGGGACCTTCCTTTTGATTAGATCACTTCAGTAAGGCATGGCCCAGGATGGTCTTAACCCTTTTACTGGAGTCCTTGATAAACAGAGGAGTAAAAGCCTCAGACACAGGAAAAAGGCTGCAGAGACAGAGAAACCCTGATAGGCTGAGAGAGAGGTCCCGGAGAAGGCTGGAATCGGCAGAGCACAGAGGCCTGGAAAGAGGTCCCCAGGGCTGAAAGAGACTAGGCCTGGAGAAGAGGGGAGAGATGAGCCATGTGCCTGATGATGCCTTGATTTGGACACTTCTGCGGCCTCAGAACTGTAAACTTTTAACCTAATAAATTCCCGTTATAAAAGACAACCCATTTCTAGTAGACAGCCTTTAGCAAACAAAAACAGCAAGTAAGTGGCAGAGCCTGGCTTTCAACCCAGGAAGTCTTGCAACACAGGCAGAACTCTGAACCCTTGCACAGACATATGACACACACAGTGACAAACACACTCATTTTTAGACATGCAAGTACATACACGTGCACCCCAAGTGGACATGGAGACTTTCCCCAGGATCCACAAACACTCCCAAAGGCAAGACAAGGAGGCCACACTCACACACACGCACCCAGACTTGGAGGGGTTAGTAGGCTACTGGGAGACTGGTGGCTGACACCTTCAAGAGCCCACAGAGTCATGTGCAAGGATATGCACTTACACAGGTACACACTCAGACTTGTGCACACACATGCCTGGACTGCCTCCCCTGCCCCATGCCTCCCACCCCCAACAACCGTGGAAATGGAAAACAACAGTCACAGATTCTTGCAGAAAGCTTCCTCGCTCGGCACTTAGCTGACCTCTCACAGTTCCCTCCTCTCTCTATTGGACTGGCAGCTCCAGGATGGTGGGAGCTTCCCCATGTGATTCCCCAAGGCCTGGCGCTCTGTGGCTTCCCTCCTGTTGGGGACTGAATCACGCTCCCCACAAAGTGCATGTTCAGGTCCCAACACCCTGGCCCTATGGGTGTGAACCCATTTTAAATAGGACCTTGAAGATGCCCACACCGAGTGAGAGTGGGCCTTCCTCCAAAATGGTTGACGTCCTTAGACGCAAAGAAATTGGGCAAAGATAAAGAAGCCACAGGGAGCAGCCAGAAGCTGGAACTCAATGGAACCCAGAAGGGAAAAGAGATGCCACTGCCGTGTACTTGCCATATGATGGAAAAGCCAAGGAACCCTGCAGACTGCTGGCCAGCTAGAAGGTAGGAAGCGAGCCTTCTAGCCTCTGAAGCCGTGAGCCAATGAGTTCCTGTTGTTAAGCCAACCCATTGTGGGGTATTTGTTTTAGCAGCCAGGAAACTAAAACACCTCCCTACGAATCATCTCAGTAGCTTTGCAGTGAAGAGCCCTGACTTTATCGCAGGTGGGCCCAAGATATTGCTCTGAGCTCCCTCCTCCACCTGAGGCAAGTGAGTTCACCTTTCTGAGCCCCTCTCTCTCTTCCCGTCCCTCTAGCCACAGTGCGTCCTATCGACTGTTCTAACATGCCAGGGATGCTTCCACCTCAGGGCCTTTGCACCTGCCATCCCCTTTGCTTGGGTGGATCCACATGGCTTGCTCCCTCACCGCCTTCAGGTCTTTGCTTAAATGTCTTCCCAGTGAGGCCTTCCTTGGTCTCCCTAGTTAAATATTTAAATTGCAAACCCTCTCCTCTTTCCTCTCCTGCTTTCACTTTCTCCCACCCCTTCCCTCTTTACATTTCTCCATAGCATCTTCTACCCACAGACTAGTTTTATTTATTTGTTTATTGTTTGTCTCCCCCATTAAAGTATAAGTTCCACGAAGGCGGGGTTTGTTTCTTCCCTTTAGTGTCCCCTGAACCAGGATAGTCAGTGCCTGGAGTGTACCAGGAGCTCAGTGACTCTGGGGAATGGACGAAGAGGTTCACTGTGAAACCACGGGGTGGTCGGGAGACTGAGGGAGAAAACCACACAGTGGACGCTTACCACAGGGTACGGAGTACCACCAACTCAGAGCATTATAAAAAGTTACTTGAGTATCACCCACCTGTTTTTCAACTGTAAGAGGCTCACGCAATACCCGAGTGTATAGGGTAATCCACGAAAGGGCCCCTTGCTAGCCTCTGCCCGCAGCCCCCTCTGCCCACTCTCTACCTTGGGGGGCATCTTTTCAGGCCTTTCCCTGTATATTTATGTATGCACATTTCTGACAAAATATGCACGCATACCAACATATATTGTACATCCTTGGAATCATCCTCCATTCGTTCAACAAATATTTATGCTATGTGCCAGGCACTGTACTCAGTGCTGGGGATAGAAAAGTGAGGTTCCTGCCTTCTGTTCTAAAAAAATAGATAGCAGATAAGTGTGCCATAGCATTTCAGGGGCTGATGATGCCACGAAGAGACATAAATTTGGGCAAAAGAGGTGGGGCAATAGGAGTGGAGGTGGGGGCTATTTTATTTTAGTCCAGGTGGCCAGGGAAGCCCCTCTGAGGAGGTGGCATTTGACCTGAGAGTTGAAGGATGAAAAGCAACAAGGCCTGCAGCTATCTGAGGGCAGAGGCTTCCAGGCAGAGGGAACAGCAGGTGCCAAGGCCCTGTGGCCAGCATGAAAGTAGTGGGTTGGAAAAAGAGCAAGGAGGCTAGTGGGGCTGGAGGAGAGTGAGTCAGGGGAGCCCTTAGGAGACAGGTCAGAGAGGTGTCATTGGGGGGTGGGGGCAGGGCACACAGGGCCATGGGGGTTAGTGCGATGGAGCCACAGGGAGCTGTTGAGCAGGGGAGAGGCCTGCTCTAGTGTCCCATATAACAGAATCCAGTGGCTGCTGGGAAAGAACGGTTGTCATTGAAGGGCAGAAGCAGGAACCAGAAACTGTCAAATGGCACCTTGCCTCACTTAACCACTCACACCCAGACTCCTCCAGGTTGATGTAAAATGCCCACCTGTCTTTTCAATGGTTCAGAGCATTTTTCCTTCTATCCTTTAATTCATGCTCACTCCAGCTCTGGGAGTCAGGTGGGACAAGGCTGATAATCCCCTTTACCGGATGAGGACACCAGGGCTCTGAGAGTGGGGCGTCTCAGCCAAGTCGCCAAGCCGGCAAAGTGGGGGTGGAGGAGCCCTCCCGGCCTCCACCGCTGCTTTGAACCCTGGACCTGCCTGGGGCTGATGAGGCTGGGTGGATGTCACTGCCAGCCCCTCTCCCGTCCCCACTCCTGCCAGGTAGGGCTGGGCAGCTGGAGACCTCACAGCCAGTGCAGGCGCTGCCATCTGTGCCAGGATAATAAGGAGCCTGAAATCCGACCCAGGGCACCCCTGGAGGGCAGGGATCAAAGGGAAGGCAGTGCCCTAATTAACCACCTGCGGCCCTGGGAATCCATTCCGCTCACCGGCTTAGAGGCTTACCCAGGGGACCACGTGGCTGCCCTGCATCAAGGCTCAGGGTGTGTCTGGGCTGCCACAAGCCTCCTCTCTGTGCCTCAGGCCCTGGGATGCCTTCCCTGTGGACCAAAGGGCTCAGAAGGGAGAGGAGGGCATAGCAAGGAGCTTCCGCAGGGGCCAAGAAGGCAACTGGGCAGGTCTCTTAACCTCCCTGGCCTCAGGTTTTTGTAAACTTGTAAATTAAAGCTGTGTCCTAAAAGCCGAGCCTGGAACAGGGATGTGGATGCAGGTAATTTGTTCTAGAGGTGATCCTGGGAAGCCTGTAGGGCAGTGGGGGAGGGAGGCAGAAGGGAGGACAGGTGATAAAGAGTGCAGGGTTAGCACTGGTGGCAATTGGGGCTCACTCCTCCTGGGAACCTGAGATGAAGGAACATGTCTCGGTCTTGTCCCACAGAGGGATGGGGAAGCTGGAGCTTGAATTCATGGCCTCCCACCCCTCACTGGGTTAGGGTCTCCCCTGAGTTGTGAACTCCCCGACCCTTCAGCCTAGCCAGAGAACCCCCTGGGCTGGGGAGGTGTGCAGGAAGCCATGGGCCTGCCTTGGAGGAGGCTGCTGGGGTCCTCTGGGGAACACCAGGGGCATATGGGCAGGGCATAGGCTATCAGCTGCTGATACCTGCCTGATAGGTGGTGAGGATTCCATGAGATTCTCCTTCAAAACCACCTTCGAACAGTTCTTGGCACGAAGCAAGTCTTTGGCAAGCAGCAGCAGGAGCAACAAGAGCAAATTATTGTTATCATTACCAGGTCCCAGGCCCTATGCTGGCCTACATTGCATGCTGGAACTCATTTCTTCCCTGCAAGGAGGCTACGAGGCAGGTCCTATTATCAGCCCATTTTGCAGAGGAGGAAACTGAGGCTTAGCCAGAGACGCGATTTGCTTGCATCACACTGCTAGATAGACAGGCTTCTGGCTGACACTGGAAGCGAGGTTTGTCTCCCAAATTCACCTCTGTGGCAGGCACTGCACCAGATGCCAGGGATACAGAAGTGGACAACGCAGATGATGTCACTGCCCTCACGGAGCTGATAATAACAATAAACGTCAATAGCTGGGCTAGAGTCACTGTGATGGGCAAGCAAAGGGGCTGCCCTTGGGCAGAGAAGTTGTTCATTTTCAAACCACCCTATGCGAGGGAGCCGCCTCATGACCTTTTCCGATTACCATGTGCCCAGTGGTAGGGCACGGGGGCTCTGCCTTCGCAGGCCAGTCCCCAGGAGGGCACACCCCCAGCCACAGCCCACCTTCCAGATCTCTGCTCAGCAAAACAAGTGCAGGCTGCCAGCATATTGAGCATGCGCTGCCCAGCAGATCCCAGCAGACCCGGGCAGACCCTGGGCCAGGTCTGGGTATCGCCAGGTGGCCAGGAAATGGGCTGGGGGCGGGACTAAGTTGCCCAAGTCACACTGGGAGAAAGTGTTAGATCCGGGCTCCACCCAGCTCTTTCTGACTATGAAGCTCTTGTTGCCCTCCCTTCTCTCTCCCCTACACCCCAACCCCAGGCCTTCCCTCTGCAGCCTGAGGGCAGCAGGAGTTGTTCTGACAGTGCCCTGGGTCTGTCCCAGGTGAGGTCATGACTTCAGGGGCCTTCTTTTCCTAGGGGCATTTTCTCCACCCCCACCTTTTTAAATTTACATTTGATTGATTAAAGTAGGAGGAGGCTGTCGTGCTTCCTTGGGCCAGGGCCTTCTGCATGTACAAGTGTCTGTCTGTATGTATGTGGGTCTACAGCTCCTGGGGCCGGGCACATCTTTGTTTTGGCACGTCCGTGACTCTCTGGGGGGTTGTGCATCTGTGTGTCTGTCTCTGTGTATGCATCTGTAAGTTCTAGGCACTTTGGAGTGTCTGCACATGTCCCTGAGTGTTTATGTCCGTGCATATATGTCTGCTGTGTTTCTGGATGTCTCTGTGTTTCTCAATGTGCATACGTGTCTGTGCATCCGTCCACGTGTGTCTCGGAAGCTCACATGTCTGAGTGTGACTGGTTATCGTGTGCACTCCTGTGTGTGTGCCCACATGTATCTCTGGTGCCTGATATGTCTCTGTGGGTCCGTGGACATCTGTATGTCTGTGTGTGTCTGTCTTGTGTATTCCTCTGTGGGTGTCTAGGTGTTGGGGTGTCTATCTGTCTGAATCCATATGTCCCTCTGTGTATCCATGTGTGTGTCTGCATGTGTCTCTGGATGTCAGTGTGTCTGTGTGTGTGCTCTGGGCACCAGGCATCCCTCTCTGGAGCTCCGTGTGTCTATGTGTCTGTCTGCATATGTCTTTCCCAGGGCCCTCTGCGTGCATAGCTCTTTTCTGTGTGTGTGTGTGTGTGTGTGTGTGTGTGTGTGTGTGTGTGGAGGGGGTCTGCGTGAGCCTCTGTACACGACGGCTGTGAGGTTCTCCCTGTTGGCTCCCCGCGTGGCTATGTGTCCATGCCCACACGGGGCTCTGGGTCTCTGAGCATGTGTGTCCACCAGTCTAGCTCTGTTTGCTTTCCATACCCCTGCACCATGGCCCATCTCATTTCCCAGGCTTCCCCAGGCCTCTCCAGGCTCTAGCAGGCCTGCAAGCTCCCAGCTGTGAGCTCCCTGAGCCTCCTGGGCACCTGAGGAGCCAAAGCAGAGCAGAGAGGCAGGCAGGCACCCTGCATCCCCAGGCCCCACAAACCCAAACCCCTGGTCCCCCACTGGCCCCCAGGATTGACTTCCGATTAAATTTGTCAATCCCAGATGGAGCTGCTGGGAGCCTGCACAGGGCTGGTTCCCATGGTAACATGGAAGCCGCGAGACCGCACTCATAAAGCAGGTCATAAAGCAGAGGGATGGGAGGACAGGGCTGCAGGGCTGAGGGAGGGGCCAGCTGCTAGGGTGGGGGCTGGGCTCTCTTCCCCTGGAGATGTGGCCACCCACCTGGGGGGCACCTGGGCCCAGGCCCTGCCTCTGCCCCTCACGTGGAGCCTCAGGAGAGCACCGTGGCCTGCTGAGCTTCAGTTTCTTTCTCCATGAATGGCAGGAATAGCAGTGCCATCATACTACCTCCAGGAACAAAGTGCTTGGACTCAGGAGGGCCCTGGATGGAAGGCCCAGCAGAAAGCAAGGTTCCTGAGCCTCAGTTTCTCAATCAGTAAAACAGTGATAAATGGAAGCAGTGTGGTCAGGGCAAAGAATCAGGTTTAGGGTTGAGCTGAGAGAGTTCTGGGTTCAAATTCAGCTCCACCTATCAGCTGTGTGATTTTGGTCAAATGACTCAAGTCTCTGAGCCAAAGCTCACCTCTAAAGTGAAAGCAAGACTCTCTTTTTGTGAGAATTAAATCAAAGCTTGCCAAACAGTTAGCATGGTGCCTGGTCCAAAGGCCATGCTGATTAGGAATAATAACAGCCATCAGTAATAACGGCGCTTACTCTGTGCCAAGCACTTGTCTGAGTGATTTGCAAGTAGTAATTCATTTAATCCTCACAGGTTGGAATTATTGCCATTTTACAGATGAGAATACCCAGGCACAAGGGGTTACGTGACTTGCTGAAAGTCACACAGCTGCCAGAGGCAGGGCCAGGACTCGAGCGTGGCCACTGAAGGTCTGGAGTTTGTGTGCTCTCAGCCACACCCTGGTACTGCCTCTCACCCCGTTTGGCCTCCTCTCTGCCTCCCTGGAGAGCCAGGGAAGGTGGTAGAAGAAGATGCGCATGGACGAGCCACCCGCTCAGCTCGGGACCTCCATGGTGTGGGCCATGCGGAGGGTTGGGTGAGTGGAGGCTTGACTCTTCAGAAGGGCTTGGGGAGAGGAAGGGTGGAAGGAGCACGGAGAGGATCTCCTTTAACAACCCCTCCTCCCATTGCCCAGATGGAGAAACTGAGGCCCAGAGTGGGGTAGTGACTTATACAAAATCATGGAGCAATATGGTAGCAGAGATGCAAACCCAGATCCTCTTTGCCTGAAGTCATTTATACTTCTAATGAATGTAGCCCCCAATCCCCAGGCCACTGGAAAAATTAAGAAGAAAGCAAAGCAGTTACAGTCATCATAGTAGTAATTTCTATATCTTGAGTGCTTAGTGTGTACCAGGTACCATGCTGCACCCTTATTTAGTCCTTGCAGCAGCCCTATGAGGTGCAGATTAGCAACAGCATCCCATTTTAGAGATGAGGACATTGAGGAGCAGAGAGACTGGAGAAAGGGGGAGCAGAGATGGACCCCAGACCCATTGACTCCAGAGCAGCACATTAGACTCAAGTCTTTAATCCTCAGGGCTCTGTGCTATGACTCTTGGGAAGCCAAGAGGATCAGAGAGGCTGACTTGGACCTCCGGTGTCCATGGGGGGGCCTTGGGCTGGCTGCAGCCAAAGCACCAGGGTGAAGTCTTTGACAGGAGGGGCAGGGAGGGAACCAATATTTGCCTTTTTATTTTTTTTAACATTTATTTTATTTATCCCACCCCCCATTGTTTGCACTTACTGTCTGTTTTCTTTGTCTGCTTGTCTTCTTTTTAGGAGGCACTGGGAACCAAACTCGGGACCTCCCATGTGGGAGGGAGGCGCCCAATCTGTTGAGCCACATCTGCTCCCTGCTTGTTGTGTCTCTCATTGTGTTTCCTTGTTGTGTGTCCTTGTTGTGTCATCTCGTTGTGTCAACTTGCCATGCCAGCCCGTCGCATCAGCTCGTCTTGCTTGTATTCTTTAGGAGGCACCAGGAACCAAACCCAGGACCTCCCATGTGGTAAGGAGGCACCCAACTGCTTGAGCCACATCCGTTTCCCTTTACCCACCTTTTAAATTCATCTTTTATTTATTTATTCATTCATCAGCAAGTGTTTACTGAGAGCCTGCTCAGTGCCAGGCACTGGGGATACAGCTGCGAACAAAACAGTCCCTGGCCTCTGGGACCCCGTATCCTAGTGGAGAGAGACAGATAATAAACAGAGAAACAATAAAGATGTGTCAGGTGGTGATGGTGCTATGGCGAAAAGCAAAGGGCGGGGGGTGACCACACATGATGGCAGGGGTCAGAGAAGTCTTCCCTGAGGAGGTGACATTTGAACAGACATCCAAAGCAAGCGAGGGAGTGAGTCGGGTGGGGATATCCAGAGGAAAAGGGTTTCTGGCAGAGGAAACAGCTGGAGCAAAGGCCCAGAGGTGGGAGCGTGTCTGGCATGTTTGAGGAAGAGGGAGGTCAGTGTGGCTGGAGCGGCGGGAACAGGGGAGGGTATGCAGGTGGTGGAGGGGGGCAGTGGAGGGGTCAGTGGGAGTCAGACTTGCTAGGGCTGTTGGATTTTATTCTGAGTGAGATGGGAACCTTTGGAGGTTCTGGGAGGAGTGGAATAATCTGATTTCATTTTGAAGAGGATCCCTCTGGCTGCTGGGATGAGAATGTACTATCGAGAGCAAGGGTAGAGGCAGGGAGATGGGGTGGAAAGTGACAGAGCAAAGTAGGTGTCCAATAATGGAGGCCTGGGCCAGGCAGGATTGGAGGGGATGGTGAGGGAGGGGAAGGTTTGGGTTCTTTTAGAGGCTGAGCCCCAGGATTGGGGAATGAGAACCCTACTTGAGATCGACTGCAGGTTTTCTGGCCCCAGCAAGAATGGAGTTGTCATTTAGGGAGTTGCGGAAGACGGCGTGAAAAGCTCTGCACATCTCAGTTCCTTCAAGCCTCCCTTTGTACCGGTGGTCCTCACACTCGAGCGTGCCCCAGAATCACCCAAGGAGCTTGTTCAAACCCACATGACTGGACTCCTGGGCCAGTGCCTGATTCAGTGGGTCTGGGGTGGGGCCTGAGAATTTGCACTGCTACCCAGCTCCCAGTCCAGCCTCATGCTGCTGGTGCCTGGACCACACTGAGAACCTCTGCTCTACACGGGGAGGCTCAGAGAGGCCAAGTGGCTTCAAGTCTGCACAGCCGACTTGAAGCAATGGGGGCAAGGCCTCTGCGTCTCCTGGCGGGGAGAGCTGGGAGCCCCTGGGAGTTCTCGTTCAAGGCTAAGACCCGAGGAAGGGAGAGGCAGGGAGAGGAGGTGGCCTGAACTCCCAGAAGCCATCGGACTCCAGGTGTTGAGACCTTCCTGCCTCGGTTTCCACAGAGGCCAAGGGGGATGGGAGGTCCCATACAGGAGGGTGGCGGCAGGGCCGAGGTGCCATGTCTGTCCTCCACATCGTTTCTCTGTCCAGGCTGGGCTCCATGCCCCCTGGCTTCACTGAGCCCTGCACACAGGAGGGAGTCAGGCGAGGTTTGCTGCAAAGTGCGGTGTCCTCATCCTTTTGTTTTACCCCCATTGGCGTGTCTGCACCCTGTGCTGTCCCCCGCCAATTTCTGCTTCTTCCTCACGGGGGCCTAGAGAGAGATGCTCTGTTCCTGCCCCCTTGAAATTAGGCACGGCCGTGTGACTTGGCCAGAGATCTGTGAGCAGGAGTGATTGTGCGTCTTCCGCGGGACAAGCTGGTGAGCAATTTGCCACCCGCATTCTTCTTCCGGCGTGACTGGCCGGGTTCTTGAAGTCCCTAGTGGCCTCCATCAGGGATGAGCAGAGCCCCTGCCAACTTGAGGCGGACACATAGCAGGCGTAAGAAGTAAACTTTTGTTGCCAATAGTCGGCAAGCTTTTTTGAAAGGGCGGCATAGTGAGTATTTTGGGCTTGTGGGCCGCCGGGTCTCTGTCGCAAGGACGCAGCCACAGGCACGACGGAAATGAATGGCGCTGGCTCTGTGCCAGTGAAACTTTATTTACAAAAGCAAGTGGCCAGACTTGGGGCCAGCATTTACCAACTAGTTTGAAGCCATTGAGTGCTGGGGGCTGTTTGTCTCTGCGGCCTGATATGGCCACGCTGACTATGACACAGCCAGTAGTGGTCTTGCCGGCGTAGACAACAGAGCCTAGCACTCCTGGGCAAAGGTGGGGTGATGGAGGAGGAATGGGCATTGCGCAGTGGGCTGTTTGCCCGCCCAGGTCCTCTTTCCACCGTTCTCCCTCTGCTCTCTGCCCTGGTTGCTGGCCTGCAGGGACCACGCCAACAGCCTTCCTTGCCTTCAGACTTCCAGCTGGGTGTTGTCTGTTGGGAGCCCTTGCAGGACATGGAGAGAGGGGCGTTTGGTCTTCCAGCCTCCAAACAAAGGCCCCAGCTCCTGTCAGGGGCTCCTGTCTCCCGGTTACAGTTATTTTTCCTTCCCCTCACCCCTTTGGCCTCGGGTTGTAACAGCTCCACTTGTACCACCTGGGGTACTGCGTCATCTTTTGTGATTTCCTATACCTTGCCCATCCGTTTGTAAATAATCCCTTTATTAAACTCTAATCAAATTACACAATTGGACTTTGACTGGTACTGACTTTG
Organism: Cabassous unicinctus; assembly: GCA_029593785.1. Taxonomy (NCBI): domain Eukaryota; kingdom Metazoa; phylum Chordata; class Mammalia; order Cingulata; family Chlamyphoridae; genus Cabassous; species Cabassous unicinctus. The sequence goes on from JAQZBX010021415.1 coordinate 15,529, forward strand.
AGGCATGTATGTCTGGGCTTGAATTCTGTTGGGGTCACTGTCTTGGGAGAATCATTTCACCTCTGTGAGTCCCTTAGCTTTTCTCTTCTGTGGAATGGAGCAAAAAGAACCTCGAGGGAAATGGATGTGGCTCAAGCAATTGTGCTCCTGTCTACCATATAGGAGGTCCAGGGTTCAATTCCCGGGGCCTCCTGGTGAAAGGTAAGCTGGCCAGCATGGCAAGCTGGCCTGAGCAGAGAGCCAGCCCACACGGAGTGCTGGTCCATGCGGAGTGCTGGCCCACGCAGGAGAGCTGGCCTGATTGCTTGCCCGAGCAGAGCTGGAGCAGCAAGATGACACAACAAAAAGAGACACAGAGGAGAGACAATAAGAGATGCAGCAGACCAGGGAGTTGAGGTGGCGCAAGAGATTGAGTGCCTCTCTCCCACTCCGGAAGGTCCCAGGATGGGTTCCTGGTGCCACCTAAAGAGAAGACAAGCAGACTCAGAAGAACACAGAGAGAGCAGACAGTGAGCACAAAACAACGAGGGGGTGGGGGGGAGAGAAATAAATAAATAAAAATAAATCTTTAAAAAAAAGAAAAAGAACCTCCAGAGGAAGATATTTGTAACCTGCCAGGAAGTGTCAAAGCTAGTGTTAGGAAGGAAAGAAGGAGGGTGGAAGGGAGGAAGGACTTCTTAAAGCAGCTTGAAGGGCAGGCTCATTAGCTCCATTTGCCAGTTAAGGAAACTGAGGCTAAGACCACGTGGGATGGAGTATTCAAGGCTCTGAAATGTTCTGAGTCCTAGACAGAGGTCACTGCAGCCACCTACAGCTCAGTTCCTTCTGGGGATGTTGCTGGAAATGGGTTCTTAAGAGCAGAGAAGAAGACATCAGCCTGGCCCAGATACAAATGTGGGCTTTGCCACTCCTTGCTGTGTGACCTTAGACAAGTCACATTACTTCTCTGGGCCTCATCTATTCATGACCCCTAGGAAGTCCGTCATCCTGCCTCCCTTTCGAATGCTGCTTGCCCGGTGTCTAGAACAGTGTGTGGCATATCGTGGGAGCTTGAGATTTGTTGGGTGAATGAATGAATAAATGAATAAATGCATCATTGTAAGTGCCAATGATTGGTGGCTTGGAGTAAACAATGATTATTAGCTGCGTTTTGCCTTTGGCTGTTTAACAAGAGGCAGGATGGCCTGATGGGCCGCCTGGGTTCAGAAGCCAGCCTGTGGGGTCCAAGCCCTGGTTTACCAGTTTACAGCTCTGTGACCTTGGGCACCGTGGAAGACGGAATTCAAGTGGAAGATGGGATTCAAAACAGTACCTGCCTCATAGAGCTGCTGAGTTGTCCATGAATCTTGGGCTGTACGTTTATAAGTCAGGCACAGAGTAAGCACTAATGAATGTAACCTTCTTTGTCACACTTCTGCTGGGGTCAGGCTCCTTGAGCACCAGTGGGGTTTACTGGGGTCACCCCTTCCCTGGGCATCCTGGGGGTCCCTTGTAGCTTGCCCCTCCACATGGCCAGGAGCTGGCATCTGTAGTGACTGGCCTTGGGCAGGGCAGGAGACCAGAACGTGCATAACGTGTTGAAGGTAATGGCGTCACAAACCACGCAACCAATGGTGTCACTGTCATTATGACCAAGCTACGAGGTGGGAGGAAGGCCTCACAGAGTCCCTGCCTTTTGAGCCCCTTCTTTGCTCTGCCTGATCCCCCCCACCTGCACCCTGTGGTAGAGCCTAGCTACTGGGTGCAGGGGTAGGTGGTAGCCCCTGGCACTCGAGGCTGGGAGATGCGCTACTCACAAGTGCCACCAAGGCTTCTTTTTTTAACCACCACGAGCTGACTAATGCCTGAGAGTGTCAGTCCCCACCCCCGCCCCCGTCCGGGTGGCAGCACAGGTGCTGGGAGAGCAGGGCTGCAAGGTGGGGTCTGCCTGCATGGAGGAGGTGCTGCCTCCAAGTGCTGCCAGGCTGTCAGAGACACCTGTGGGTCCTCAGAGATGGAACCCAGCCCCAGGGATGTCCCCCTGGACACACATCTCTGAGTCCCATGCCTCTTGCAGGGCTTCTGTGTTCTGAGACCCAGAGACCCACCCCTGTTCTGACCCTCCACTCCTTTCCTAAGCCCTCATAGCCTCCTCTGAACCTCAGCCTCCCTTCTGAGCCTTCATAGACTTCTCTGGGCCCCTTTCCCCTCTTTGAGCTCCAGTCTATTCTCTGAGCCCCTTTTCCCTTTCTAGACATCTGTCCACTCTCTGCCCTCACTCCTTCCCCATAGTAGACCCTGGTAAATGGTGGCGGGGTTGGCTGTTGAGGACTCAGCCCTGAGGGAATCCTGGCTCAAGCTTCCGTTCAGCTCATGACCCTTATGGGATTTGGTGAAATTCTTGTCCCCATTCTGGGTCTCGATTTCCCCATGTGTATAAAGAGAGGTTTGGACTGTGTGAATGAGAAGATCCCTTCCCATACCACGCAGATAAGTTTCCCTAGAAGCCCAAGGCCCTTCTGATTGGGTGGGAATCCAGCACCCCAGCAAGCTCGCCTTCCATGGTGGTGGTGCCCCATGCCAAAGTTCATCTATTTTGAGTAGGAAGGGCCCTCAGCAGCTTTCTCCTTGGTATATATTTTGATTTGCCTGATGTAAATAAAGTTTCAACTTCTCCTTCCCGAAGTCAGCAGTGCCTGGTCCAAATGGGCCCTCATTTGCTCTGGGTTCCATCATACTTTTCACCTACCCACAATCTAAAACTTGCCAGGGTGTGTGTGTCTTGACGTTGGCCAAACACCCTCCCCATAATTCCCCGGAGCCAGTTAATTGATCATGCCGAGGGCATGGATTGCTGGAAGGACTCATCCTGATGGGCTGGTGCAGAGGTTGGAGACTCTCTGGCTCCAAGGCCAAGTCTGGTTATTATGGTGGCCATGAACATGCCCTGCTCAGATCGCCTGTCATGGGGAGCTTGATTGACTGACAGCCCAGCTGCTGCCCCTTGCCATGCACTGCCAGGCTTGCACTGAGCCCACGCTTCCTGTGGGCTGCTCTCAGCCAATGACTGAGCATCAGGGCAGCAGGTGGGTACCAAGGCAGGCACATTCTGGAGACAGGATTCCTCCAACGAGCAACATAGGCTAGAGGATGCCCCACTGGCATGTCTGGTCCTTTTAGGAACTTTCCTGCAGTCCAGTACTTTTCCTGCCCAATCTGCCTTCCTTCCCCCTCTCCTTCTGCAGGTGTCAGACCCACCCATCATGGTCTGAAGGCTCTCCCTGCCTTCTCCTGCTCCTGCCCCAATAAATCTCTTGTACATCTAATCCAGTCATGGCATCTGTGTCTCAGTGGACCTGCACCAACACGGTTAAGTGGGAAGCAACGGTATACACAATGAATAGCAGCAACAACTAATATTTAATGAGCACATATTTGGAGCCAGGTACTGTGCAAGGCCCGATACAGGCAATATCTCATCTAATCCTTATCACAACCTCACGAGGCAGGAACTCTAACCATCCTATTTTACAAGAGGAAACTGAAACTCAGAGCAGCAAGGAACTTAAAGCCACAGTTAGTAAATGACTGTAGAGTTATATATAGTGTTAGCTGTCTCACTTGTTTGCACAATCTACGCCAATGAATACAGGTGATAAGTGACTTTGTTAATCACTGCATCCCCCTTCTCAGAGTCTCACTTGGTCCCTGGCATATAGAAGGCTCCCAGGAAGTATTTGCTGAAAGTGCCAATGAACAAATGAACAGCCAAAGAGCTGTGAACAATGGCCAAGTCACTTATCTACGTTGCAAAAAGACTATAGGTAAGAAGAGCTTTTGTCTGAAAGTCCTCAGCCCTGGTAACACACGAGGGTGTGAGTTTCTGTAGCTGTGAAAACGTATTTAGCTTCTCTTTCTTTTTTCCCTCCTTTTTTCCCTCACTACTTGGAGGCAGAATGGAGCAATGTAAGGAAACCATCTAACCCAGTAGGGCTCCTGGCTCTGCCACCAACACCTTGTGAGGGATTTCTCTTTCTGGGCTTCAGTTTCCTCATTAGTAAAATGGGGGTGTTAACATCCACCTCACTGAGTGCCTGGCAGAGAGAAGACTAAGGGGACCCATCCTGGCCCCCTGCCAGCCCGCAGAGGTGGGGCATGACCCCAGGGTTGACGGTATGGTGGCTGCGGTGGCTGGAGCACCAGTCCCCAGAGGGGCTCAGGAAGCCCAGTGCTGGCAGCCCGCTCCCTTCCCCAGCTGTGAGCAGGCTTCCTGCCAGCCCTTCCCAGCCTGTGGGCGAGTCTCAGGCCCCTGGCTGTCCCAGTTTCTTCTGACAGCAGAGGGACCACGTGTGAGTCTCTGCATCACCCCCAGGTTTCTGCAGCTGCCCTTGGGCCAGCCAGGCCTGACTGCATTAGTCACTGGATCACAGTCCCCGTCCCTGAGAGCATCAGACCGTCTCTGCTGCAGGAGACCTTAGCATCAGCTGTTCCAGCCCCCTGAGTCTCACTTCATCGAGGGGGAAACTGAGGCCCAGAAAGGGGAAGGGACTTGTCCAGGGTCATACTGAAACCCAGAAGCAGAGCAGGGACTAGACCCTAAAGTTTCTGGTGCCCACCTCAAGAGCTCTCTCTTTCTTTCTCTTCCTCCCTCCTTCCCTCCCTCCCTCCCTCCCTCCCTTCCTTCCTTCCTTCCATTTTCTGAGTCCTGTCTCCAAAAAAGATATTTCAATCCTGTCCACTCTTCCCCCAGACACTGCCACCCCCACATGGGCCCAGCCACTCACTGCTCTCACCTGGTCACTGCAACAGCCTCTGTCCCAGCCATTTTCCACCTGGCAGACAGGGGGGCTTTTTAAAAAAATCAGATCTTCCCTCCACCTTGCTTGAATCCTCCCAGTTTTCATTTTGCTAAGAATAAAATCCAAGGACATTCTGAGGAGCCACAAAGCCCTATGGGTCTGGGCCCTGCCACTCCAGATCCTTCCTCCTCCCATTTTCCCTACCACACATGCGGATCCAGTCTCATTGGCTCTTACTGTATCTGGAAAACTCCCTATTGGTCCCACCTCAGAGCCTTCGTGTGTGCTGTTCCTTCTGCCTGGAACACTCATCTCCCAGCGTTTCCCATAGCTGGTTCCTTCCGCCCTTCACATCTCAGGACAAACACCCCCTCCTCAGAGTGCCTGGCCACAGAGGCCTTCCCATCCGCCCCCAGCCACTCTGTCCCAATGCCCTGCCTTATTTCCTCACAGCACACATCTCCATCAGGATTATCTTATTAGTTCATTTGCTTGTTAATTGACTGTATCCCCCACAAGAGCGGAAGCTTCCTGAAGGCACCAATCTTATTCTCCATTGGGATGCCAGTGCCTTGAAGAGACTCTGGAAGAGTAGGTGCTCACCAAGTATTTCTGGAAGGGAAGGGAAGGGAAGGGAAGTGAAGAAAGGGAAGGGAAGGCAAGGAAAAGCAAGGGAAGGGAAGGGAAGGGAAGGAAGGGAAGGAAGGGAAGAAGGAAGGAAGGAAGGAAATGACTGAGCAATGGGGTTGGTGGATGTCGAGAGAGGACTGATCTTAGGGGGAAGGACTTTGCTGAAGAAAAAGTCTGTTTTTTTTTTTTTCCCTCACTTAGTCCCACTTTACCTGTGAGTACTATCCCCCGTCCTTGCACCCTCTGGGCTCCCAGTGGATTCCCTTCTGCTGCTTGCTCTCGCTACTTACTCATCCTTATTCTCAGGAAAACTAATTCACACTCAGGTGCTATAACAGGAAACTCCCATTGGAAGGAAGTTTTGATTTTTAGTTATCTTCAAAGATTGAAGCCAAATAAATGAATAGCTAATGGTGGAATCTCTGCCACTAGTGAAGTTGGGGGACTGACCTGCCCCTTGATATTGCACTTAGAATGGAGCTGTCTCTCTTTCTCAGGTGAGGCCTGGGTACCCACCCCCAAGTCAGGCTGGGCTACAGAGCCTTCTAGATTGTACCCATCTCTGTCACCTTACTCCCCTCCCTCGCCCACCACTTTCCCAAGATAAATCAACCAGGTCAGTCAACACGTTTTGATGAAAAAGAAACAAGTTAGTCTTTTGACTCAACAAAATGGGCCTTTCTCGAGGCAGAGAGGCTGGGGCAGTCGGGAGCATGTGGAATCAGCGCTGCTGGGCCAAGACAAGGCCCCTTTTGTGTCCAAGGACAAAGATAGAGTGTCCCGGCAAGATGGGGCCAGGGCCTTTCCAACGCCAGCTCCGGCAGTCCGGATTGGCTGGCAATCCGCCAAGTCCCCCCTCCCCCGCCCCCCGTAACTGAGACAGCCCAGGCTCCACCAGCCACCCCCACCCCTCCCTTTGGCAAACAATCGGATGGGGATGTGTGTGAAATAAATCATTAAACCAGACTGTCTGCTCCATCCTGACTACCTGGTACACTTGGGACTCGGAGCTCTCAAATCCTACAGACCTGATACTTGTGGGGGCAAGAGCCCTCAAGTCCACTACTTCCACAGTCATTAGAGATGGACAGACTTAGGTTTGGTTCCGGGCTCAGGGCCTTAGTTGGGTGACCTTGGGCAAGTCACCCCACCTCTCCAAGCCTCTGTTTCCCCATCCACAAAAGGGCACAATAATAGTTCATCTCCAGTGATTGTGCAGTTTCAATGAGATAGCATCCCTAAAAAACAAGGCACATGCCTGGCACAGAGAGGGCACTCAGCACCTCAGAGTTTATACATCATTTTGCATATATCTCAGAAACTCAGAAGATCCCCAGAAGGCAGGATAATCACCCCCACTGACTGAAGAAGGAACTGAGACTTGAAAGAAATGTGGAGAATCTGAACTTCTGGGGAGTTGAGGCCTTCAGGAAGGGCCCCCTGATGCCTCAGCAAGGTCATGAGGTGGCACAGGCTGACAAATTCTTGCAAGAGCCAGACACTAGTGCTGGGCCATACCTCTGGGCCTTTGTACATGCTGTGCTCCCTGCAGGGAAGGCCCTTCTCCTCTTTTTTCCAGATTAACTCTGCCTTTCCTTTAAAGCCTAAGGAAGGAGGAAAGCCACTTTCATTGAGAAACCTTTTGTACTGTTTAAAATTTTTACTATGTGACTAATCTTTCAAAAATTGAAATATTTTGTTGAATTTATTTAGTCATTCACAGATATTTATTGAGTACACACTGTTTGCCAGATACCTATTAAACAAGAGGGCAGTCCCTAGCCTCGGGGAGCTGACATCCTAGTTCAGGAACTCTCAGCCTTGACCACACCTTGGGGTCACTTGGGAGCTTTATAAAGTCCTGATGCCTGCCTGGCACCCCAGCATTCTGATTCCCTTAGTCTGCAATGGGGCATCAGGATCTTAAAAATCTCCCCCAGGTGATTCCGGTGTGCAGCTAGTTTTGGGAGAGCAGATAGATGGACAAATCACCAAAATACCTATCAGACGGTGGTACCTACTGTGCAGGAAACCTGCAGAAGAAAGAGGGTGGAGGGAGAACCGGGTTGTTGGTGAAAAGAGCTTGGTCAGAACAGCCACTCTGGGGAGCTGACATTGGAGCAGGGATAGACCCCGAGAAAGTGAGAGAATGAATCATGGGAAACTGGGGAAAGTGGTCCAGGCAAAGGACCAGCCGAGAATGGGAAGGCCCAGGGATGGGAAAGTGCCTGGGGTATGTGGTGATCAGCAAGGCGGCCAAGTGGCTGGAACACAGTGGCAGGCAGTGAGGCAAAGGACAGAAGGAGGCAGCTGGGCCTTGGTAAGATTCGCCTTATAAACTGGGGTTTGTGGGGAAGATTCTAGATGGACAAATGTTTCCAAAACTATTGCTCTCCCTGACTCTTAAGCTTGTCAGCCTTGCATTCCCAAGTCCCCAGGCCTGAGGAGTTACTGCTGCCTCGAGGCCCTGACTCACCTCCTCCTTCCTGGCTGCTCTGGCTCATCCTCTTGTCGAGGCCCTGCTAATGGAATAGAAGCCCACAAGAAGAGCCTGGTCCAAATATTGGGATCATCCTCGCCTGCACCAGCACGCTCAAAGTGGGACGGGAACAGCTTCTTCTTCCTTCTCTCTCACGTCCCCCCACCCAGGGGCCTGGCAGGGAGAAGGGTGGGTGCAGGTCACCACCAGAGGCTAAGTTGTCGAGCCCCCTTCTTTGGGAGGCTGTGCCCTCTATAGGGCTGGGAAGCTGGGTCTGTCTGTCTGAATGGGGTCCTGGGGGTCCCCAGGATCAGAAGCAGGCTGGGCACAGCCAGATGCCATCACAAAGCCAGAGTGGAAGGAGGAGGTGGCCAGGTCTGTAACTACACCATGAGCTCTGGTCAGCATAACTAGGGCTCAGGGTCACCTTGTGCAGGGAAACTCCAGAGGCTGAGAATCTCAGACTCCTCGGTATTAGAGTAATAACTCAGAAAGTTATTTTAGAGGGTGGCATATAATTGTGTTCCAATGATACAGAAATGTCATGTTGTGGTAGCAGCTTAGATTAGAAAGTTGTGTTATAACATCTTATAATATTGTATTAGAGCGTTATGTAATGTTAGAATGGTATTTTTTTAGAATGTTAGATTAGAATGTTGGTAAGAATTGTGCTAAAATGTTGAATTAGACTATCAAGTTGTGTTAGAATATTTGAGTGCTATGTTACAATATTATGTTAGTGTTACATTAGAATATTATATTGTGTTGGAATGCTTTGTTAACATGTTTTCTTAAGATGTCATGTTGAACCTGAAAATCATAAGCCAGCTCATGGCACTGGGGGTGATTTGACAGGGTGCAGCACAAAGCCAGGCTTGGAAATGGGGACAGCTGGGTTCGGGTTTAGCTCTGACACCGACTCCTTCTCCATCTCGTCCTCTCTCTGGACCTCAGTTTCCTCGTCTTAAAAACGGGGCCGCTGGGCGCTGTGGTCTCTAAGGCCTCTTCGTGCTGTGTGTCTCAGGCTCCCAGTGCTGGACATTGGCCCTTTGCAGCCTCCCGCTTGGGAAGTGAGAATTCTCCTAAAGTAACAGGATCAAGAGTCCAGGGTGAGAGAACCCCTAGGCGGCCAGACCATGGGGGCAGAAATATGGAGCCTCCAGCCGGCTGCTCGCTGCCTCCCTAAAGGCATCTGACCCCCTCCCCCAAACTGGGAATGAACCAGAGTCGGCTGTCTGCCCTCTGCTCTCTCCCCGCACCCCCGCCCTCTGGCCCTCTCCAGAACCCTGGCTACACACCACTGACTGATGGGAACGCCGCTGCGTCCGGAGAGCCCACCGGGCCTCAGGCAGACTTCCACCATCTCTCAGCTCTGCGCCTTCCCTATGTGGGCTGCCCCCCTTCAGAAGTAGGCTTTGAACAGGTGGTTGGAGCAAAAATATCCTGGGCCTCTCCAACCCTCACTGCTCCTCACTCCCGAGAAGAAAAACTGAGTGATGCCAAGGCAACCTGGAAAATCCACACACTCGTGCATGCTCCGGTGGTTACATGCCTCTCAGGGTTTCACTCCACCCCGAGCCGAGACCCCAGCTGTCCTTGACCTAAGACAAGGAAGGAGTTAAGAAGAACATCGTGTGGGCGTTTGTGCATCTACTTCCCTTATGAACCTATGTCCGACCATGACTGGGATGACAGCTTGACCTTGAGCATGGTCAGCATGAACTTGAGCTAGTGCCTGTAAAGCCTTCAGCTCAGCATTTATCAAGTGGCAGGTGCTCAGTAAGCGTTGAATTGTCCAGCTCTCAGCAGGGGTCCAGCTCTCCCTTGCATGGTATGGACCCAGCCACCCAGCCTGCTCCAGCTTGAGGGTAAAATCCATACCCCATAGTCATCCTAAGATGGAAGGGGAGATCCATAGAAGGAAGGGAGCTGGAAGTCAAGGTTGGGAGTGTTCCAGAGAAGGCTTCCCTAGGAAGCAAGTTGGGAGTGCCATCCTGGTTTTTGGTGAAGCAAACTAGACCCTAGATCCCTGCGAGGGGGTCTGATGAGGCCTCGAAACCTGCAGTCAAGGGACTGGGTGGGGTTCTAGTCCCACATTGCATCACCGGATGGCCTCTCCTGTCTCATCTGTAAAATGGCCAAGGAGCAAGCCAGGAAAAGGACTGAGGAAAGAGCAAGAGCAAAGGCCCCGAGGTAGGAAAGAACCTGGTTTGTCTTGGGCCTTAATGGAGGCCAATGTGGCCAGAGCCCAGAGAGGCCAAGGGCCAGACACTCGGAGCCTGGGAGGCCTGCACAGGCAGTCTGGGTTTTTTTTTTGTCTTTTTTTTTTGAAGTACTGGGGCCAGGAATGGAACCCAGGACCTCCCATATGGGAGATGGCACTCAACCGCTTGAGCCACATCCACTTCCCAGACTGGGTTTTATTCCAAGCATGATGAGAACTCATGGAAGATTTGTGTTTGTTTGTTTGTTAAATTGTGCTAACACATATAACAAAATTTGCCATTTTAACCATTTTTAGGTGTACATATCAGTGGCATTAATTATATCTCCAATGTTGTACAACACCATTCATTACAAAACATTTCCATCATCCCAAACAGAAGCTCTATCCTTGTTAAGTGATACCTTCCCATTACCTACCCCTCTGGTAATCTCTAATCTACTTTGTCTCTATGGATTTGCTTATTCTAGATATTTCATACAAATATCATATGATGTTTGTCCTTTTGTGCCTGGCTTCTTTCACTCAGCACAATGTTTTCAAGGTTCATCCATGATTTAGCTTGTATCAGAACTTCATTCCTTTTCATGGCTGAATAGTATTCTATCATATGGATATGCCACCATGGAGGGTTTTAAGAAGCAAAGAGACCTTGTGATTTTTGTTAAAATGACAAGACTTCTGTGTAGTTTAAGGCCTCGAGTGGAAGCAGGAGACCAATGAGGAGGCTGGTGTAGACGCCCTAGTGAGAGCTCAGGGGCCAGCCTTTGGCAGGGGTCAAAATGTGGCCGAGAGTTGTGTGGGAACAGCCTGACGACATCTTAGGGCTTTTGCGGTGGGCCAAGAGAACAGCTCCGACCATTGCAACTGAGTCTTGGGAGTGGGGAGTCATGCTTTTGCCCCCATCGACTTCTTTGGAAGTCCTGAGCCCTGCCTTTCTTGGGTGTGCCTTTCTCCAGGGAAAGGAAGATGAGCTGTGACCTTGGGGCTTATAGAACTAGCCCAGGAAATGACAGCTTTTAAGCAGGAATTGGACCTTTGAGAAGATGGGGAAGCTGGGACCCAAGATTGGGGATGTGGCCATGGGCCCCGTTCAGTGGAGATGAGTCAGGGACTGCACACTCAGTTACTTCTGGCCCTTTGGGATCCACATTCTCTGTGTGTCTGTGGTTAAACACAGACATACCAGAGCAGGGCAGGCCTGGCTTAAGCCTTGGCTCCCTCTGACTCACAGTGCCATGCTATGCAGGCTGCTGGTCCTCTCTGAGCCTTGGTCTCCTCATCTGTACTGCTGTTGTGAGCTATGTGAGATAATATACGCAAAACACTTAGCACGGTTCTAAGAGCCCAATAATGAATCTTTGCAATGGCATTACTAATTATTGTTATAACCGTAATGAGTAGCAGCGAAGACTTGCCAACCATTTTGGACACCCAGCAGAATCACAGACTCCAGCTTGGCCAGACTTAGGAGAATGTCAGAGGGCATCAACCTGGTTCCTGGGCCCTCTGCCTCAGCCACTGAGCTTACCTGTTCTCAGGCACCGTCACTTGTCTCATGCGTAAAGTGAAATGTCATGGGTCAAAGAGAAGGAAAAATAGCCTGACATATGGAGGACAATGAGAGATTACATCCAAGCTTCCTAGAAAGGTGGCATTTGAGCTAGGCCTTGGATGTGAGCTCTCCATGGCAAGATGGCAGAGATGGCTTTCCAGGGGAAGGGAACAACCAGGGCAAGGGCATGGAGGTAGAGAAACTTCTCTTCTTCCTTTTAGGAAAGGCATAAAAGAGGGTGGCTCATTGTGGCCATAGTGAAGAGTTAGCAACAGGAGTGAGTACACAGAAGCAAAGGTGTCAGGTTGTGGCACATCATGGATGCCAGGGTAGGGGCTTGGTCTTCACCCTTGAGGGGACAGTGGCCATGAGTGTTTTGGGGGAAGGGAGGACCATCCTCAGAGCTGGGCTTCAGGAAGGGCCCTCTTGGCCTGTATCCGCTTCACAGAGAACAGGAGAGGCAAGAGGCCTGGACACCTGCCTGGGGGCCATCACAGGCCAGGAATGGTGAGGCCCAACCTGGGGCAGCTGGGGTGGCGAGCGGGGAGAGTCCAGAGGTGTTAAAGGGGGACCATTGACAAGGCCAGGGTACTGGTCAGAAGTGGCAGGGGTGAGCGAGGACTCGAGGCCGACTCGCAGATTTCCAGCTTGGACAACTGGGTGGCTGAGATGGGAAACACCAAGGATGGAGGAGGTTTGGGGAGGAAGACGGCAGGGGTGGCTCTGGGCACACTGAGTTGGAGGAATCCTAGGGCCTTCTGCCCAGGCAGTTGACTCTGTAGATCCAGACTTAGAGAGAGAGATCCCAGGATTGGGATGGGTATTTGACTTTGATTATTGCTGATTTGTTGAGGGAGACAAGTAGAGAAGAGGAGGGTGGGGCCCGGATGCTGGCTGCTGCTGTCCCCAGGCCCAGGCGTGGCTCGAGCCTGGCCCCTGGACAGGCTCATCTGTGGACTCCTCGGCTGCCACCCCCATCTTCTCATCTTACACTTCCTTTCTGGCCCTGACTAGCTGTGTCATTTTAAGGAACTTGGAAACCAGGCCTCGTGTCTTTAACTTAGAAAATTATACACTCCAATGAGCCGGAAAGGGGCTTTTGGAATAATTCTATTGAAAATATGTGGGTTTTCGCCTTGAAATGATCTTCCTGAAATTATCCCCTTTCTCTCTTTATAAATATTAAAAAGAAGGAATCAGAGCTTAGTGCTTTAAATCCCTATTCAGAGACTTTCTCTTCTACCTCCCAGGAAAGCAACCAGTCATTTCTGAGGAAGAAAAGGAGGAGGCTGGAGACTGGTTCAGTTCCTTTTAACATGACCCACCTCGCCCCCTTCCCCCCCAAAAAAATCCAGCTTTTGGGAGCTCCTGACCAATCCCTCCTTGTCCACCCCCTACAGCCAAGCTGGGATTTGCTGGAATATTATGTGTCAGTGTGGGGGTGTGAGAGAGAAGGGCCAGGCTCCAGGAGGGTGGGAAGGTAAGGAAAGCTGAAGAGATACAGAGAGAGACAGGCAGAGAGAGAGACAGACAGACAGAAACAGAGGGAGAGAGACAGAGAGACAAAGATAGAGGAGAGACAGAGACAGAGAGGAAGCCATGAGACAAAGAAGAGGCAGAGTGAGAGAGAGAAATAGGGCTAGGGAGAAAGAGAGAGACAAACAAAGGGGGGCGGGGATAGGCTGGGGAAAGAGTCACAGAGCTAGGGACAGAGGATAAAGGAGGGAAAGAAATATGGAGGGAGGGAGGGAGCATTGAGGAGACTGAGGGAAAGTAGCACACAGGTGCAGGGAGACAGAAAGGGAAGGCACAGGAAGAGAGAAACCAGGAGGGTTAGGGGAAGGCACAGAGAGATGAAGGCAGAAAAAGATCCCGAGAGAGAGGCCCACAGAGTGGAGACAAGGGGAGACCTTCCTGCCCAGATGGCATAGGAAAGAGCCAGAGAAATTGAAAATCAGAGATGGGAATGTGGAGAGAGAGAGAGAGAGAGAGGGAGACTGAGAAACCAAAGGGAACGGACAAGGAGACTCAAGAAGCCTGTGTCACCCTTAGCCCAAAGTCAGCCTCGCGCATGGGAACAAACGCTTGATCTTTGTTGGAGGCTTCTCAGGTACCTGCCTGGGTCCCCTGACTTGGGGTTAGGCACCCCTATCTTCCACATACAGAGGGGAGGGCCAGAGGGGCAGGGCAGAGAGGCGAACAGCATGGCTGAGGTGACGGGCAGGCCTGGGTTCTGGCGTCGGCTCTGCCACCTTAGACACGGTGCTTGGTCTTCTGAAAAAATAGGGATAATAATACCCATCTGATAGGGTGTGTGCGAGACTGGATCATGTCCTTCACAAAGACATGTTCAAGTCCTGAGCCCAGTCCTGTGGCTGTGAACTCATTTGTAAATAGAATCTTTGAAGAGCCTACAAGGATGAGGCCAAACGGAATCAGGGTGGGCCTTAGTCCAACGTGACTGGAGCCCATATAAGCCAAGAAATTGGGACACGGAGACTCAAGCCACGGGAGGAGACAGAAATACACAGATCGCCCTGCGATGGAGGCAGAGATCAGCTGCCAGCAACCCACGACCAGAACACGGCAGGCTTCGGAGAAGGTACGGCCTGCCGACATCTCGATTTTGGACTTCTAGCCTCCAAACCGTGAGTCAAACAATTCCTGTTGCTCAAGCCAGCCAGTGTGTGGTGTTTGTCATAGCAGCCCTGGCAAACTGAGACTTGGTGCCTACGTAAGGCGTCACCCCTGAAAGGCCGCACATGGCCCCAGAGTAGTTCCCACGCAACCTACTATCACTCAGTTGGAGTTGTCCATCCTGGAGGCACAGGGCCCCCCTACAGTCCTGCAATTTCAGAACTGACCAGCACTGACCCTGGAGACCTGGGTGTACAAACTGTACTCAGAGGCAGCTTGAAAAGGGAAATCTGCAGGAGGAAGGGAGTAGGACAATTCGTGGCTGGGAGAATTCCAGAAAAGGCTTTCTCAGGCCACCCGTAGGTGAGAGGGTGTTGGGGGTTTTAACTGGTCTCTGACTCCCTAAAAGGGGACCTGTTGAGGAGGGTAATGCTGTGGGCTGGAGCAGGACTCTGGCCACCTCAGGGCTTCTGCCTGCCCATCTGACTCAGAAGGGATCAGAGTCCACAGCTCTGTAAGGGCCTCCAAGGCCATCACATTCATGGGTTCTGTGATTGTAAGCAGCCGGGCTCAGGGTGGTGGGAGGGGAGGGTGTCCCCTGTCCCTCCCCCCACACACACCCCCGCCCTGAGAGTGCGGCAGGAACAGAGGCTCTCTGCCTTCTGAAAGTTCTGTCACAAAGCTCAGTGGTCGGTTACCGGTTACCACACAAGCCAAGCCCTTGATCTGCCGTGTTTGAGGAAATCCTTTGTTCCTTTCAAGTCTCTATTCTCTCAGCCAGGCCTGGTGCAGAGACCGAAGCAGTGAGTTTTCTCTTTCTTCCTTTTCTTTTTGGATTTTTAAAAATAACTGGCTTGTGCATTCAGGCAGTGCTCCAGAACTGGGTTCCCAAGCTGGGGTTCTGGGCCAGGGGCTCCAGCAGACCCCAGTCCTGGGAAGGTGGGTGGGGGCGGGGGGGTAGTGAGAGCCTAAAGGCTGGGGGAGGGAGCATATTAAACAGGTGCCCAAGAGAGAGACTTGGGCTCAGGAACCAACACAAGGCATTGTGAGGCAAGGCTGAAGAATGCAGACTAGAACAACTGGGTTTTAATCCTGGTTCTGGCAACATCAAGCTGGCTGACACTGATGCACTCCCATCCCCTTCTGGACCACAGCTTTTAAGTATAAGACTAGAAACCAGAGCAAAGAAGGCCACCTCTCTCCATTGCTGGGTCCATGCCAGACATTACTAATCAATCCCCCTTCCCCACAGAGCTCGGATGAGTCCCTAGAATCCTTTTCAACAGAGTGCTCTGGGTAGCTACTGCCAACTGGATGCAAAATGATACCTACCTCCCATCCCAGGACAAGATCATCTCCAAGGTACAGCATGAAGTAGGTACTCAATAAACATTTGTTGAACGGGTTTTTTTAAACATGCCAAGCATTGTTCTAAATACTGTTCCAAGCAGTGAGCAAAACACAATTCCTGACTTCAATCTAAGGTGTGGAGGTAACAAGCAATAAGCAACTCAGCAGGTGGTGATCAATGTTATGAAGAAAAGTGAACCAGGGTCAAACAATAGAGAGCAACAGAGCAGGGAGGGAGAGCACATTTTACATATGGTGGTCAGAGAAGGTCTTCTGAGGAGGTGACCCTGCAGCAGAGAAAACAAAATGAGAGTCTATTACGATTCCATGACTCCAAGACTAAATTTTTATGATTTTTAAGATTCTAATTTCTGTTGAGTAAGATTCTAGAATTCCGTGAAGCTAGGAGTATATAACCAAAATTATAGATTTTCACTGCTTTTACATGCCATGACAATGATTCTAGGAGTCTGTGACTCTGAAATTCTAGGATTCACTGGAGCATCTTTTTGCTTGAATAGAGTAGGATTCATTGCTTACCCTCTCCCCACCACCCCTAGGAAACAGAGCTGAAAATAGAAACCGTCAAAACAAGCCATTCCAGCTCTAAGTGCCATAGTAAACAAATGGTCCAATGTTGCTCTGATGGTTTAATTGCCACGGTTCCAGACAAGCCCATTCATGAAGGCTCTTCAGTTGATGGAGAGGAGGAGTGAGCCCCCATGGGAAGGGATGGTTGTGGCTAGCCCCGGGGAAAGGCACTGGAGGCTGCCGCTCTGGGGAGCTGGGTGGATTTCCACAGCCGGAGGCCTGGTTAGCTGGATCAAGCCCCTTTGCTTTTGGAGACTCAAGATGGTGAACATTTTAACAAGGACGGAAAAGAAAGTCCTCTCTGAGGACTAGACCTGAAGAATAAAAGGATGCCAGGTTCACAGAGAGCCAGGGAAATGGGTCCTAGGCAGAGAACAGCAAATTCTAAGGTCGTGATGTAAGAAAGAGCTTGGCAGTTTCCCAAAGCAGTCGGAGCATAGGACAGAGGGGTAGGGCGAGGCAGCACCTTATAGGAGTTTGTGGGCCACCATTAGAAAGGTGGACACTACTGGAAGGTTTTAA
>JAQZBX010021416.1:0-32293 GCA_029593785.1 Cabassous unicinctus
TCATGTACTGTTCATCCTTCAATGCCTGGCTTCCTTCACTCAACACAAGGTCTTCAAGATTCATCCATGTTATCCCATGTGTTAGCACTTTATTCCTTCTTACATCTGAGTAATATTTCATTGTATGTATGTACCACATTTTGTTTATCCATTTATCTGTTGATGGGCACCTGGGTTGATTCCAACTTTTGGAAATAGTGAACAATGCTGCTATGAACTTTGGTGTGCATATATCTGTTTGTGTCTTTGATTTCAATTCTTCTGTGTATATACCCAGCAGTGGAATCGCCGGATCATATGGAAGATCTATAGTTAGCTTTTTTAAGGAACCGCCAAACTGTCCTTCACAGTGGCTGGATCATTCCACAATCCCACCAGCAGAAGATGAGGGTTCCCATTCCTCCACATCCTATCCAACACTTGGAGTCTGCTGTTTTTTTAATAGCAGCCACTCTAATGGGTGTAAGACAGTATCTTATTGTAATTTTGATTTGCATTTCCTTAAAAGCTAGTGATGTCAAGCATTTTTTCTTGTACTTTTTAGCCATTTTTATTTCTTTTTGGAGAAGTGTCTTTTCAGGTCAATTGTCCATTTTTTTAAAAGGGTTTTTTTTTATTTATTTTTTAGGTGTAGGATTTCTTTATAGATGCAGGATATTAGGCTCCTATCAGATACATGGTTGCCAAATATTTTCTCCCATTGTGTAGGTTACTTTTTGGTTTTCTTAATAACGTTGTTTGAGGTGCAAATTTTTTTTAATTTTGAGGAGATCGCAAATATCTATTTTTTCTTTTGCTGCTCATGCTTTGGGTGTGAAGTTCATGAAAACATTTCCTATTACAATTTCCTGTAGATGCTTCCCTATATTATCTTCTGAGGTCTTTATGGTCTTGGCTTTTATATTTAGATCTTTGATCCATCCTGAGTTGATTTTTGTATAAGGTGTGAGATGGTGCTCCTCTCTCATTCTTTTGGATATGGGTATCCAGTTCTCCAAGCACCACTTGTTAAAGAGGCCATTCTCTCCCAACTGAGTAGGCTTGGTGTCCTTGTCAAATATCAGATGATTGTTTATGAGAGGATTTAGATCAGAACTCTCAATTCTGTTCCATTGGTCAGTATGTCTACACTTGTGCCAATACCATGCAGTTTTGACCCCTGTAGTTTGTAGTATGATTTAAAGTCATGTAGTGTGATCCCTCCAACTTCATTTTTCTTTTTCAATATGTCTTTGGCGATTCAAGGCCTCTAACAATTCCAACTTAATTTTTTAGTTAGTTTTTCCAATTCCTTAAAAAATGCTGTGTTAAATTTTATTGGGATTACATTAAATCTGTAAATTAGTGTGGGTTGCATAGGTATCTTGATGATGTTTTGCCTTTCTGTCCATGAACAGGGGATACTCTTTCATTTATTTAGGTCTTCTTTGATTACCTTTAACAGTGTTGTGTAGTTTTCTGTTTTTAAGTCCTTCATGTCTTTAGATAAATTTATTCCTAGCTATTTGATTCTTTTAGTTACTATTGTAGTTGGTATTTTTTTCTTGATTTCCTCCTCAGATTTCTCGTTATTGGTATACAGAAATGCTATTGATTTTTGATCATTTATCTTATAGCTGGCAACATTACTGAACTCCTTTATAAGTTCTAGAATCTTTGTTGTAGATTCCTCAGGTCTTCCTACATTTAGGATCATGTCATCTTCAAATAATGAAATTTTTTTTTCTTTTCCCATTTGGATGCTTTTGATATCTTTTTCTTGCCTCAAGGATCAAGCGAGTTCTTCTAAGATGATGCTAAATAGGAGTGGTGGTAGTGGGAATCCTTGTCTTGTTCCCAATCTCAGAGAGAAGGCTTTTAGGAATTCAACATTGAAAATGAGGTTTTCTGTGGGTTTTTCATATATACCTTTTTTCATGTTCAGAAAGTTTCCTTCTATTCCTATCTTTGCAGTGTTTTTTCTGCATCTATAGAGATGATCATGTGATTTTTCTCTTTCAATTTGTTTATGTTGTGTATTACATTGATTAATTTTCTTATGTTGAACCATTCTTTCATACCTGGGATGAAGCCTACTTGGTCATGTTCTATAATTCTTTATATAAAATTTTATCATTTTTACACAAAAATTACAGGGACTCCCATGTTCCCCACATCCCACATCTCCCATAACATCCCACATAAACATCTTTCATTAGTGTGGTTCATCACCTGCAATGGATATACATATCCTGGAGCTTTGCCAGGAAGCATGGACCATAGTTCACGTTGTAGACCACACTATCTCCCAAACAGATGTGCATGTTATATGCTGATGTAAAATGGCCTATATCTGTCATTGTAATGTCACTCAGGATAATTCCCAAGTCCTGAAAAAGCCCCTGTATTACAACTGCTTTTCCCTTCCCTGCCCCAAAAGCATCTAGTGGCCACTGGCTCCACCTCACTGTTATAATTTCTTCCATCCAAAAATAAATAAATAAATAAATAAATAAATAAATAAATAAATAAATAATAATTATAATTTCTTCCATTGCTTGAATCACAATATGTCTATTAATTCTTTTGATATGTTGTTGAATATGATTAGCAAGTATTTTTTTGAGGATTTTATCATCTGGGTTCATTAGATTAATTGGTCTGTAATTTTCCTTTCTTGTGGTTTCTTTGTTTGGCTTTGGTATTAGGGTTATGTTGGCATATAAGAATGAGTTAGGCACTGTTCCTTCTACTTCTATTGTTTGGAAGCACTTAAGCAGGATTGGTGTTAGCTTTTTCCAGAATGTTTGATAGAATTCACCTGTGAAGCTGTCTGGTCCTGGGCTCTTCTTAGTTGGAAGATTTTTAATGACTGAGTCTATCTCTTTAACTTGTAATTGGACTGCTGAGTTCATCTATTTCTTTTTTCATCAGTGTAGGGTGCTTGTAATTTTCTAGGAATTTGTTCATTTCCTCTAAATTATCATTCTTGTTGGTCTATAATTTTTCAAAGTATCCTCTTTATTTCTGTGGAGTTAGTAGTGATATCTCCTTCCTCATTCCTTATTTTGTGTATTTGCATCTGCTCTCTCTTTTTCTTTGATAGTCTGGCTAAGGGTTGGTCAATTTTATTGATCTTCTCGGAGAACCAGTTTTTGATTTTGTTTATTTTTTCTAGTGCTTTCTTATTTTGTATTTCATTTAGTTCTGTTCTAATCTTTGTTATTTCCTTCTTTCTACTTCATTTGGCATTAGTTTGTTCTTGTTTATCCAGTTCCTCCTGGTTTGCAGTAATGTCTTCAATTTTAGCTCTTTCTTCTTTTTTAATATATGCATTTATGGCTATGAACTTCCCTCTCAGTACAGCTTTAGCTGCATCCCATAGGTTTTGATATGTTGTGTTGTTATTTTAATTCATTTCAAAGTAGTTAATGATTTATTTTGAGAAATCCTTCTTGACCCACTGTTTGTCTAAGAGTGTGTTGTTTAACTTCCATATCTTTGTGCCTAATATGGTTCTCTGGTCCTTGGTGATTTCTAATTTCATTCCATTGTGGTCAGAAAAATTACTTTGTATAATCAAAATCTTTCTGAATTCATTGACAGTTGTTCTGTGGCCTACCATGTGGTTTATCTTGGAGTATAATCCATGTGCACTCAAGAAGAATGTATATCCCACTGTTTTTTGGTTTAGCGTTCTGTATATGTCTATTAGGTCCAGCTCCTCTAATGTATTATTCGGAGTCTTTGTTTCTTTACTGATTCTCTGTCTAGATGTTCTGTCTAATGATGATAATGGTGTATTGAATTCCCCCAGTATAATTGCATAGACATTTATATCTCCACTTAGTTTTCCAGTGCTTGCTTCATGTATTTTGAGGCACCCTGATTAGGTGCATAAATGTTTATGATTGTTCTTTCTTCTTGAGAGATTACCCCTTTCACTAATATATAGTGTCCATCTTTGTCTCTTAAAGTAGTTTTGCATTTAAAGTCCATTTTTTCATTCAAGAGGTCTTTAATGTTTACTATGATTGTAGAAAAACAGTGAATATTTTGTCTAGAGGATTGGATAGAGTCCTGTTAGTTATCCATTGGCATAATATTGACCAGGAAATCCAGTCCTGCCTCTCAATGTATAAGCATAAAAACACAATTACACAAAGACTTCTGAATTCAACATATAAATGTAAATCATCAGAGGAATACAGTATGTGATTTCAAGGTTTTTCTGTTTTCTTGTTCATTTTATTATTTTTATTTTTATAGAATCTTTAGATTACATAAAATTATGCAAAATTATCAAGAATTCCCATATGCCCCACTCTCTCCTCATCCCATAATTCCCCACATTAACAACATCCTTCATTAGTATGCTAAATTTGTTAAAATTGAAGAACATATATTAAAGCATTGCCACTGACCATGAATAGGTGTTATATGAAGCAACAGGATTAAAGTACATCCCTATTCTTGTAAAATAAAATAAAGAGACACTGAGAGATGAGATGCACAGGTGGAAAATAATTTACATATCCCCTGAGCTGATGAGATTGTATATACAGAGGAAACAATCTTAGAGTATAAGAAAAAAATTACCAACAAGATAACTCCCAGCTAAAACCCTAGCTGTGAAATGCAGCACTATTGAACTGGGTAACGTGTCAGAACAGAAAAGTTGGAAAATCTGAATAGGTTCACAGAAAAAGTAGGGTATTTCCTAGTATGAAAAAAGGATATTTGAAAAACCATTAAGTTGGGTAACAAGGAATGGAGGGCACTCATTATCCAGGACCCCAGAATGAGCCAGACACAGAGCCTTGACTTCATGATGCCCATGTATTACAGTAGTGACAGGTGTACACAAAGTGGTCATAAGACATCACAGCTAGGCAGAAGTCATTCAGCCCCACAGAAAGCATGAAAAAGTACATCTGTGTGAGGCAGCCTGTATAGGCTATGTCTCTCTTCTCTGTCTGTACATATCCCAGCATCTTTTGGTCAGTGGTGGAGTTAGAACAGATGTCACAAAGTGGTAAGTTAGAGAGGAAGCAGTATATGGGTGTGTAGAGGTGAGAATCAGTGATGTTGGCCAAGACGATGAGCAGGTTCCCAGTGAAAGTGTAGGCTAGTGAGGCCTCTCCTCAGTTCTTGTCTGATTCTTCACTCAGCTGTATGATTTTTAAAAAGAACATAAAATCTGCTCAATAACCATACGGAGACAGAGAGCAATTAAATGGACATGAAGATAAAGAAAAGTTATATGTTCAGGTCAAAATTCAGAGGCCCTGATGATATAAACTTTCTTGGTTCTAGCTGCATTCCAATCCAATTTCTATTCTCTGGATGCCCCAAAACATGAAAAAAAATTTAAAAGACAAAAGTATTGATATCTTTTTACAATGATGTACACCATACAGATTGCACACCATAAGGGTACAATGTGAAAAATAAATACATCAAATAAAAGAAAATACAAGTACCAGAAATGTTGGAAATTTTTGTTTACAGTAGAAAAGTTGTTAAATGATATTAAATGTAAACATTTTGCAATCAAATGAACCTGGTTTTGAATATCTGATCAACCACATATTATATAATAAACAGTGATAGGTTGTAAAATATTCTAAATCTGAATCCCATGTCCAACATAGTAGGTATTATGGCTTCCACAGTCCTATGAAATTTGACAGGCTTACACTATACATGTGAAATCTTAGCATAGTTCTTTCCTTCCAGTAAATGAATGATTTTCCCTGGTCATGAGAGGAGACTGATTTTTCTTACACTATTCAAATGTTTCTCTCTGCCCATTCTTGTCCCCAATTCCTAATTCTTATTACATTTCCTTATCATGTCTCCCATCAATATGAAACTAAACAACCCTCTTGCTGATATTCACATTGACTCAGAGGGATCTTTCTACATGAGAAAGGTGACCTTCAAATTCAACAACTTAAAATTGGCTATGGTTGCCAACTGGAAAAGGAAGTAAGTAAATGAAATTTCCAATGCAAGCTTGGCCCTTCTTGGCCAATCCACTACTGACTCCTCCGACCATGGGCTGCACTCATGGACACTGATCTCCAATACATTGAAATTGACTTGCACCTTTGCCATATCTCCATAATTTCCATACTCAGCAGATTTATATAGATTTTACCTCCTGCCTCAGTCTCTCTGAAAGTTCTATTTAGTATTTTTTCACTACTTTTCCTTCTGGAATCTCAATCACCTATTCAGGTTAGCCTGGAGTCATCAACTTTCTGAAATTTATTCTTAGCATCCCCGGAATAAGATGACAAATCCTTGCACACAGCTAATTTTGGTATAGGAATCTCTTCCTGTGGGTTGTTTTCATTTAACTCCATGTCTTCTCCCTGCTCAACTGCGAGTACCTTGAGGGATACAACAAAATTCTACATACACTTTCTTACAATAACCCAAGATCTGTTGGGGGATTGGTTTAAAAAATAAACTGTATAAGTATAATTTGTGTAAATGAATGAAAAAGTGTAGTTATGCAGATATTTTAAATGAAAGAGAAGTAGGAAGAACATATTAAATAGGTGTAAAGACATGCTAGGGACAAACTTTCCACATTTGGAAATGAGAATCTATATGTAAGACAAGACAACATTATGCAGAACTTATGAAAGAGAGTAAACAAGACACAGTAAGAAGTAGAGTGCCTCTAACATAGTATGTGTAAAACAAATCAATTCATGGATCTCTCTTTTAGGCTGTGTGTTTGTGTGTCTGTGTGTGCACTGGGTATCAAAATGTTAAATGTATTTTGGTGCTAAGAAATGGTTGAACGTTTGGTAGCCATTGAAGTAAAGGCCAGGAAAGTTTAATAAGAAGGCTTTTCAAAAGGTCATATGAATGGAGACAACAGAGGAGCAAATTGGAAGAGAGAACAAGCAGCCTGCATGGGAGCTGAGGCTCCTCAAGGCTCAAGGGTCACAGATGGAGCAGGTGTTCCTGCTGCACCTATATTGCTGTGGTCTCCACATCATGCCCTGATCTACCTGCTATTCCTGTGCCAATCCCATGTTTATTAGAACACAATGATTTCTATTTGGTCCAATAACAGATGAAGCAAGTCCCTGTCTCACATACCTTGTCGGGTGTTCACTTTATTGTTCTAGATTTTGGGTTTTGAACTCTTTCTTGAAATATAAAAGGAAAATTCTCGTGTCCTGATTCCATCTCTTGCCCAAATCTTTCCTGCTCCTTTTTATTTTTTGGTAAAATCCTGCATATGCCACAACAATCTATGCCCTTCAACTGATTAACTTCCTTCATAGGATATATCTCTCAAGTCATTATATTATGCACAAACTTATTAATTTGTACTCTGATTTTGCCAGGATAATGTAAAATCCAAACAAGCAGATGCTTCACCTACATTTTTCTCATTTGTGTTTTCACTAAGGTATATTAATATATGTACATTGATATAAACAAGAGTCTTAAAAACATAAATTTATTAAATTTTAAAAATGTCAGGCAGAATGAATCCAGTTTAAATATAGTTGTTTCAAAAAATGGTATTAGAAAAATAAATAGAATATCTGAACTTAACTTGTAAAAAAAGCATAGAAAATAAAATATTTTTAAAATATCAAAATACATAAATAAATAGACAAGGTTTTGTAAATTAAAAATGTATATATGCAAATACACATTTTTTAAGCAGGGATGAGGCAGTGTCAAAAGTTACAATTTGATTCCATGTAAACATTTATGGATTCAAATATGCTAATGATTAGGACAGAGACAAATGTTATTTTAATGGTAAAGAATGCCTTTCTATAAGATGGCAGAAGTGACTCAACTTGTAAAAATTCATGTAAACACAAAAGGAAAAGATATAATGAGGAAAACAGATGTGTGAAAACATATGGCAATATGTATTTAAAGTGATTTATAACTTGAACAATGAAGGACTTTCTAGGTTGATAAGAAGTTGTAGGAAAAATATGTACCACTGATTGATTTGTTTTCTTCCAAATTTATAAAATTATACAGTTGTACCAAGTTCATCTATGCAAGTATAACAGATCTAAAAAGTAGGCAAATTTTGGTGCTAAAACCTGCAGTTTATGTTTCACAGAATGCAATAAAAAACATGAATAGACACTCTGACCGCAAAACACAAAAGCATAAATAATAATAAAATTATGCAATGTAGAAAATGAATGGAAAATAAACAAGCCTATATAAACTCACCATTAAAGGAAAAATTGTTAGGTAATTTTTTAGTATATCCCTTTAAATCCATTAAATAAAAATAAAAATTATCATTTTTTTCATGTGAAAGCCCAACCTGAGAACATATGTCTCAGGAACTGCTTACCAAGTAAAAATCTACCTTCAGTGGACTGGATGTCCCTCATGAATACAGAAACATGCTCCTATATACTTCATCTTAAAAGTGAAAAACAAAATACCCTCAATTCACTTCACATCTATCCATTCTGATACTCCTTTTCCCTATTCCCCTGAACTGTAAATCTTCTTGGAAAGAAGTTCTACTTTACCTAGAATCATTTTATCTGCCCCATTCTTTTTTTTTTTTAATTGGACATCCATTCCTATCATTAATTGTCATCAGTGACCCCTGCATGCTGAGTCTAATGGACATCTCCTTTTTAAAAATTATTTTGTAAGATTTATTGCAGTACTTGAGGAAATTTAAAAATCTATATAATAAGGCATTCAGCAATATTTCTGTCTAATCAATAGATTTTGTAATTATTATGCTTGCATTTCATGCAAGCTGTATAATTGCCTTAAAACAATAAAGGCAGGGACAGAAACCTTTTTTTTTTTAAAGAATGGTATAATTCTAACTTTTAGGAATATAGTTTTTATATTCATGTGAAGTAAATGACTAAATATCTTGGAGCAGGAGGAGTATCTCATGGACTTAATAAAAAAATAGCAGTTATAATGATGCTACCACTAGATAGCACAATTGACAATTTTATAAACTAATGAAAATTTATAGCATATAAAATTAGGTTATAAAAGATAAAATCTTCAAAAATATTAACAGAAGAAATATTTTTAAAATTCTACAAATTTTAGTAGGAACATATTTAATCATTTATAAATATGATTAAATAATATAATAAGATTTTAACTTATTTTTAGAGCACTATTTGATACATTTCAACAATTTATTGAGAGATATAGGGTAAATTTAACATAACTACATTAAGTAAATGGGAGAGCAAGCATGATGATCTCTTGGCTCTGGGCTAGCCTGAACTGGCTCTCAGATAAACTCAGATAATAATTATAGGCTTTGTTTTTCCCACACACTTTTATGCAGACTCTTTTGGGCTGTCTGACTCTCTTGGATTGCATTTTCTGAGAAGAAGCTGTCTGAATGAAAGTCTAAAGTCCTCCCTGGGTGGTGGATGATGGCACTGAAGCTCAGTCCCCATACAAGACAGCAGGAAGTAGTCAGGAATCAGTCCCCTAGCAGGGCTTAGGACCCCAAGAGAAACAACCACAACCCATCCAGCCCAACGTTCTTCAACACAAGAATAGCAAAGCATGATGGAGCCTTAGAAACACAATGAAGACTGAAAATAATATCCACAGTAGTCTGTATGTAACATAACAGTGCATTTTTGAAGCTCACAAAAAGCTATTCTAAGAGATTCCATTTTGATCATGTTTCTTACTATACTATTTTTATGTAGCAAATAAAATATCATGTGATAATCAAGAAAAATACCATTAAAAATAAAAAATCAAATATCAAGGAATAAATTTCACCAAGGACGTAAAAAGATTTCGACAATGCTTTAGTAAAAGGGATCAAAGAAGACTTAAATAAAAGAAAGGGTATTCCATTTTCATGGATTGGAAGATTAAATATCATTACAATATCAATTCTAACCAAAACGACTTACAGTTTAAAAATTCCAACATTAAGATGTGGAAATTTTAATTATCAAGTTTATTTGGAAGTGAAAGTTGGCCCAAATAGCCAAAAATATGTAGAAAAATAAGAATAAAGTTAGTTGGAGCATTCACACTCCCAGAATTTAAGAATATTACAAGCTACAGCATTCAAAACAGCTTGGTACTGGCACATGGATAGATACATTATCCAAAGGAATCCAACTGAGAGTTCAGAAATAGACCCTTATACCTATGGCTGTCTTAGTCTGCCAAAGTGCTGTCAAAGTAAAATACCGGAAGTCTGTTTTGGCTTTTTAAAAGAGGATTTATTTGGGGTAAAATCTTACAGTTCCAAGACAACATTGGTGATGGTTTCCCACTAAAGCCAGGTGTGACTTGTTGAAGCGAGACAGCAGGCAATCTTGGTCTGCTCTCTCTTTCCCCTCCAGGCTTTCTCTCTGTGGCTCAGCTGCTCTGTATTCTTTCAGCTGCAAACTGGCACAGTGTTTGTCTCTTAGTTCTTCCAGTATTAGTTTCAGTTGTTCTGCTCTCTTCCTGATTTCAGCTGTAAGCTCTCAGGCAAAAGGGTGGATCTCTCCCTTGGGCCTCAGTTGTTTGAGCCTTCTCCTTTCTGTCATATGGCAGGATAAAAAAAATGACAGAGATCTCTCTTCCTTTGTCTGTGTCAGTCAGGGTGAGTCCATATATATCAGACCTTAGCAATGGAGTGGTGATTCAACCCGAGTCGTGCCTTACTGACATAGATGAAAAAGCCATAAAGCAATATTAACAGGTAATCTAATCAAAGACCCCTCAAGTGAATTTAATGTGATCAAAGGGTATCACATACAGAGGAATAGATTAGTTAACAAACATAATCTTTCCCTCTTCTGATTCATCAAATAATCCCATAATGTCACAAGAGCCAATTGGTATTTGACAAGGTTGAGAAGTCCGCTCAATTAGGAAAGGATAATCTCTTCAATAAATGGTCCTTGGAGAATTTGATATCCATATGAAAAAGAATGAAATAGGGCCCTTATTTCACACCATGTACAAAAAAAAAAATTCAAAATGGATCAAACACTTGAATGTAAGAACCAGGACATTAAAATTCCTAGAAGAAAATCTAAGGAAGCATTTTCAAGGTCTTGTGTTAGGCAATGGTTTATTAGACTTTACACATAAAGCACAAGCAACAAAAGAAAAAAAAAAATAGATGAGAACATCTCAAATTTAGAAAGTTTTGGGCTACAAAGGAATTTTTCACTACATATGTATTTCTCTGTTGTCTATATGCATTTCAAATATTCATCTCCCAGTAGGATCCAACACCCCCCAGCTATCAGTAGAAAACTTAATGTATGTTAGATTGCAGGTCAATCAAATGAAAGGCAATATAAATATGGACATCAAGATGGCACCATGGAGCAAGAAGAATCTATCACTGATTATCAATGAGCTAGATATGAGATCCTGAGACTCAGTGAGGTATATGGAAAGAAAATTTCTATTTCTTTTTAGCCTAGGAATGATACAGGGGCATGCAGAGAATATTTACATCTGGGACATTCTTGACATTCTAGAATAAATTCCTTAACTTCTCATTAAACATATACTTTAAATCTCACATTCTTCTCTAAGAAATTCATTCAATAACTTTGGGCAGAGTTGCAGGAACATACCATCCTTCAAAGCATATTTCTTGAAATATCACAATAAAACTTAATTGAATTGAAAAGCATAACTTTACTAAACTGATTGCAAAGATGACACAAGTCCTCCAAATTTCTCTACATCCATATATTTTGCAACATGACTATGTAGCTCCATCCATCAATAGATGGAATATCTTTCTCCACCTTCGAATCAGGTTGGGAATAATTACCTTTAATGTTCTTTGAATAATAGAGTATTGCTGAATTGACATGGTGCCTCAGGACTTGGTATGTTTCTACTGCTCCCTCATGGAATCCTGCCTCAACTAACAATCAAATCCAAGCTAGCCTGCTTGAGGATGAGAGGACAAGTGAAGGGGAGGTAAATTCTCCAAATAAAATTCACCCTAGCCCTGACTACAACCATTCAGAAAACCAAAAGCAAGAGAGCTTAAATAAGTAGGTCAAAGCAGCCCCAGCTGACTCACAACTGATCAAAGACTCATGAGAAGTCATTATAGAACAAAAGAATTCCATACCATGGATTCCCATGCAGCAATAAAACAATCATGTTAATCCAGGTACTTGTTTTCTTATGCAGCAATAGCTAAATGACACAAAAAGGAACATTAACAAATTTGAAGATATTCAAATATGTCTCCTGCTTCTTAAGTTTGCATTCCTTCAGACATGTGAAGGGAGCCCTGATGATTACCAGATATCAAAGTTTATTTCAAATGACTGTAGTTAATAATGACTACAAATAAGGTTCACTTCCAGATAGGAGAGTTTGGAAGGTCATGAATGTTTATACAGGTATAACTGGTGAATCTGAATCATACCTCTCCATTTTCATAGATATTTTTGGACAGGAACTCAAACTCTTGTGACATTCATCATTTCATCATGAAGATTGAAGATAATTTTGATTATAAATGAGATAAAGCAATCTGAGAGAAAATATGCAGTTTGTTCTTGATCCAGCCATTCTGTGTTTTTATGATATGTAGAAAAGATTAGAAATTTTGTTTAATCACATAGGAGCAATCATATTTGTAGGAGTGACTGAAAATTTTCAAGCAGAAAAAGAATGTAAGCCAATAAAATAAAATAGAATATGCAACAACATACTGCACAAAATGAACACAACCCCTTACTGGTGTGCACCAAAATTCCATTCTCCAATGAGTACACCTGCATCATGAAAAAGAAATATTTAATTAGTAAAGCAATGTATAATTACTATTTTTCCATCTCCATAGTTAAGATCATGTGTGATGATATGGCTATATCATACCATGCATTTGTAAAAATTTGTCTTCTTCTAGAATCCCCTTGAAAGACATATATTGAAGAAACAATTTCTGCTTTAATAGACAATGCCAGAGACTATCTATGTTAAGCGCTAAGTA
This sequence comes from Cabassous unicinctus, assembly GCA_029593785.1. Taxonomy (NCBI): domain Eukaryota; kingdom Metazoa; phylum Chordata; class Mammalia; order Cingulata; family Chlamyphoridae; genus Cabassous; species Cabassous unicinctus. Next base: position 12,974 of record JAQZBX010021416.1, read on the forward strand.
CACTGAGATGAATAAATACACAGGATCTTAATAAAGAGAATAAAAGCAGGTGTCCTTCTATAAGAAGCACCAGTATGTGTAAGTCGGCATTAGTAGAAAGATCTTTTAAGAATGAAATGACACAAAATAGTGAAAAGCTGCACTGTTATGCTCTCCTCAACATTATAATTTTTTGTAGAATTATATGAGATTTGTACATTTTCCCCTAAGTGTAGGAACACTCACCACCACCGTTAAAGTTTAAAAAAGGAAAACTTTGCTGGTAATTATTAACGCCAATTGAGAAAAAAAATTCTTCAAGACATCTATGCACTTGGGTATTTGGAATTTCCAAGGTTTTTCACATCCAAGATTGAGAAAAAGATTGGAAATATGGAAAGGTGGACAAAGGGAAAAATGTTAATTTTGTAAGATACAGAGAAAGCTTAATAGAGAAAGTTGTTTAAAATCACAATCATGGAAATGTTTTGAAATAAATAGATAGATGCATTTCTTATTTACATGTTTTTATCAAGTAATTATAATTTCTAAATCTGTCTTTGAGTCCTGAATTCACAGGAATTGCCTCAGCTCCAGCACAAAAAAACACTCTCATGACTACTTACCAAAGAATCTTTTCAGAGCCCTTTTTATGTCTTTATTCCTCAGACTGTAGAGAAAGAGGTTCAACATGGGTGTGCCCACGGTGTACATCACTGATGCTGGTGCACTTGAATGTGTGTTATTTGAAAGAGCAGGACTAAAGTACACACCTAGGCTTGAGCAATAAAATTATGAGACTACTGAGAGGTGAAATGCATAGGTGGAAAATGCTTTATTCTTCCCCTGAGCTGATGAGATTGCACAAATGGAAGAAACAATCTTAGAGTAAGAGAAAAGGATACCAGCAAGGGAAACCACCCCCAGCAGCCCAGTTGCAACATTCATCACTATGTCATTTATGAAGGTGTCAGAACAGGCAAATTGGACCATCAGTTTATGTTCACAGGATAAATGGGGGAATTCGAAGTGTATACAAAAGGACAGCTGCAACACCAGTTAGCATTGTAAGAAGTAATTCAGGAGACTTATGGCCCAGGACTCCAGAACTAGCAGGACACCGAGCTGTGGATTCATGATGGTCAGGTAGTGCAGGGGATGACAGATGGCCACAAAATGGTCATAGGCCATCACAGCCAGGAGGATGTCATCCAACACTACAAAGAGCATGAAAGAATACATCTGAGTGAGGCACCCTGCATAGGAAATGACTATGCTCTGTGTCTGAATATTCACCAGCATCTTTAGGGTGATGGTTGCGATAAAACAGATGTCTACAGTAGACAAGTTGGAAAGGAAGAGGTACATGGGTGTGTGGAGGTGGGAGTCAATGATGGTCGCCAGGATGATGAGCAGGTCCCCAAAGATGGTGACTAGATACATAAACAGAAACAGCCCAAAGAAGAAGGGATATAATTTGGGTTCCTCTGAAAACCCAAGAAGATGAAATTCTGAAATTTTGGTTTTGTTTACTGGCTCCATGTACATGATATAGCTAGGAGAAAAGAGTAAAGATCATGTCTAATTTTCACACAAACAGGCATTACTAGTGAAGTCAAAATGCCAAAATTTGTATTTTTCTTTCTGGAAAATAATTTCTACATTTTGGTCATGCATATGGTTACTTAGGGGACCCAAGTGCCAGTTATATTTAGTTTTTCCTATTCCACTCTCTGTCTTTTCTTCAAGCATTCTCTCATTCTGTAGTTTTTAGAAATACCATTCATTCATTTGAGGTATTTATGTTGAGTGTCATCCATATGCCAAATACTGTCTAGGCATCGGGAAAAATGATGAGACACAAAAGACACCATAATCTGGTGATTGTGAAGGAATATAAGTAAATAAATGATAATCCTATAAAATATCAAGAGTAACTGTCTTAAACAAAGGAAAATAGGAGCCAGTAAAATTGAAACTGAAATGGGGGTGCTATATTTTGCTGGTGTTCAAATAAATCCAGCCAACAAGGTAGCATGTTAACAGAGACCTCTCAGGTGAGAAGTAGGGAGCATGAGGAAACCTGGGAAAGCTGAGGCCAGCTGAGAGAACCTCCAGGGCAAAGAACCTAGAAAAGGCTTGTTTCAGACAGTCAAGATCAACAAAGAGCCTGTGTGGTGAGGGAAGAGATAAAGTGGGACAGTTATAAATGATGATGTCAGTGAAGGTCTAAGAAGGAGGTGGCCTCACTGCTGCTGGAATTTCAGGGCAGAATCCATTAGCCACTTGTCATAGAACTTCTCCTTTATTAACTTGTTCACTAAAGGTTTTCCATAAAAAGAAATTAATTCTTACTTTATTTACAATTATGGATTTGCATTGTAGACTCTGTATTATAGGACACATGTTTTGGAATAAAAGCCAATTTACCTCAGCTCTGAGCACACCAAACATGGACAAACACACACAGAGCACACAAACAGGCACACACAGAGACACACACATTCATGAACCCACACTGCTCACAGACACACAGACACATACACACAAATACCAAATGATGGCTTCCTTGACCTTGACCATGGCCTCCATGGCCTTGACCATGGCCTCCATGACCTTCAACTTGACTTGCACCTTCACTAGCATGCTGTACTTTCAAAGCTCAACACTTTAGTCACATACTCCCCACTGGGGGTTTCTCCCACTATTGCAGTTCGAATTTGTCCCACCCTCCTATCTGGAAAACTCCACCACCTCATTCAGAGGTGCCTGTAGGAATCACTTTGAGAAACTTTTGTTTCAACATCCCCACAGGAAGATGGCAGCTCCATTTCTGCACTTAATTTTGATCTAAGGGTCTATGACTTTGTTTTGCTTTCACTGAATTTCAAGTCTTTTGCCCTCCTACTCTATGAGTGCCTCAAGGGATACAGCAACATTCTATGTACCTAGTTCAGTTGGTGACTGAGTTATAATAACACATGAATAAATATATATTTTTGTGAATGAATAAAAGAACATGGTTTCACAGAAATTTTCAATGATGAATGAAAGAAAATCATAGAAAGGTTAAAAATGTGTGGAGAATGTGCTAGAAACATGAATTCCATATCTTGAGATGGTTGCTCATAAAGGATCACAATGATTTATTTTTTTCTAAAGAAGTAGAATAGAATGATAGAGAACCATAGAAAATTTCAAAAGGAAACTCATGTAGTGTGAATACATACAAAATCATTTCACAAAATTTTTGATGACTGGGTATGGTGTTGTATGTGCATGTATCTGCATTTATGTATTTTATCTGCATGCGTATGTGTTTGTTCCATGTTTATATGTGAGTGTGCATGTAGTGTGTATTGTGATTTTGAACTTATGTGTGTTGTATCTTTGTTGTGTATGAATATCTGAGTGTGTACTGTGTTATATGGAGGTTGTAGGTGTGCACGCACAGTAGTACATTGTGGATCACAATGTAATAAAAGTCTTTCTTACTCTGGGATATTGGCAACAATTTTGGGAAAACATGACACTAAAGGAAAGAACAGTTTAAAAGCAGGCCAGTAACTGCTAATTGGAAAAATGTCCTTGAATAGAGAGACAAGTGTAAGAGCAAAGTTCAAAGAGGTGAGGCAGCCACAGTGGGAGTTGAGGCTCCTCCAGAGTCTTAAGCCACAGATGGAGGAGGTGTTCTTGTTGCACCTGCCTTTTCATGGTCTCCACATCACTCCCTGATCTACTTGTTATTCCTTTGTCTGTCCCTTATTTATTTGACCAAATCTGTTTTTATATTGTCCTATAAGATGCAGCAGGTCCCTTTTACAGTTTTTATGGTGGCATTGCTTTCTTTATTATTCTTTACTATTCTCTTCTTCATTGGGTTTTGATCTTTTGACAATCCATTTGGCACACCCCAACCCTGGTATTGTACCTCCTATAATAGGCAAAGGATTTCTCAGAGCATTTTCTATAAAAATCTGCACATAAGATGACTACCTATTACTCTGATTTATATTCTTCATATAATATATCCCTGAAGACATGTCATATGCACTTATTTATTATACTCTGAGTTCTCTAGGAAAATGTAAGATTCAAGTGAGCAGAGACTACACTAAGTTTAACTGTGAGCTTTCACAAAGGTGCTGAGTAACTTTGAATTTATGTAAATACAAAATTTAAGTACATTTAAAAGAAATGCATTAATTTATTAGTCAAGATATCTAACAAGCTGGGTCATCTCTCAGCTCAGGGCTGTGCAACATTGATTCTCAGATGACCTCAGATAAAAATTCTTGGCATCTATTGCCCCTGATACTTTTCTGCAGGCTTTCCTGGGCTCTCAAACTCTCCTGGATGGTATGTCTGAGTGGAAGTTCTTCCTGTGAAAGTCCAAATTCTTTCTAGGGTGATTGGCAATGGGAACTGAACTTCTGTCCCCAGAAAAACTTACATGAAACAGTTACCTGTCTCCCAGCCAGACTTAGCACCTCAAAGAAACAACCATGTCTCATCCAGTCCAGAATTGCTGAGGATTAGGGAAAGTAGAAAATGAGTAATTTACATCTTTCTTTTAAGTGATCATTACTGCATTTCCTTCTATCCTTCACCACACTTCCTTGTTGCTTTACCACTGAGCCATGATTTCCCTTTCAGTCACTGGTCAGGTGAGAATGGAAATCGTTCTTGCTTACTCTCCCTTCCCAAGAGACCAAGTGTTATCAGGAGAATCCAGCTTTTATCACTGCTCCTCCTCAAGGATTCTGCTGCCTTACATAGGTCTTACCTTCTAGCACCTCCCCATATTTAGAATAAAAGTTTCACCATATCTACATCTGACAAATCAGTGTTCACTAGTTACTTGCAACCAAAAGAATTGACTTTTGGTGAAGATGTAGCCCATGTTGTTCTCTCCAGAACATTGCTTTTCCTTCCTCAACAAAGTGGAGAACTGTGCTCCTGCTAATGAAACCAAAAGCAGTGCACTCCATGGCTTGTTGATCCTTCCCCCCTCCCCAATATATTAGGAATGTCCTACCTGTATTGCAAGTTAAGAGAAGTCATTAAGCTTTCATTGATTAAATGTGTGTAAATTAGAAGATATATTTCCATCTCCTTATGCAACATTACCTGAGCTTACCACTTTGATAGGACTTATCTCATTGAATTCTTACAAAAATTAATTCCATAAGAACAATACTATTATGAACCCAAATCTACATTTTCAGAAATGCATGGGGTATAAAGAACAAAGTACCTGCCTAAATTATAAACCAAGCAAGGGCTGGGACATTGTTGGGAAACCTGTATAGATATTTCCAGTTCTCAGTTACTCAGCCACTTGTCCTCAATCATGGGTGATTCTGGCCCCCTGTGGCTTTTGGAAATGCCTGGAGACATCTATGCCTGATCAACAGGCTACTGAGGGCTATTAACAGCATTCAGCATGTAGAGACCAGGGATCCAACTAAATATCCTACAATTTTCTCAACAATATTTTAGGTCTAATTGAAACCTTTCTGAGGTGATTGTTAGATATTATTTTGCATTTACTTTATTAATTTCACTACTTATTTTTTTTATTGTTCAAAACAGAAATTCTGACATTTTAACTATTTATCAGTATCCAGTTCAGTGCTATCAACTTCCATTACTAAAAGTTTTCGTTGCCCAAAACAGAATTTTGTAATTATTAAGCAATAACTCCTCATCATCCATCCCCTCAGCCTCTGAAACTTAATCTACCTCCTGAGTCAATGAAAGTGTTTGTTACCCAGAGTTGGAAACAATTCAAAAGTTCAAACATAGAGGAATGGACTTATGAAATATACTTTATCAATACACTGGAATCCTACAAAGACATTAAAAAGAATAACTTTCTGGTATATGGTAAAACATGGATCATACTTCGATATTGGTGTTTAATTTGTGTTGCTTCTACATCACATTTGTTGATAATTCCTTTCATGGAATCAGGAAACTAATTGTGTATCAAAGAATTCTCCTTCTGGCACTTTCTGAGAAACCAGAGAGGCAGTCCATTCTCTTTGGGTTTTCCTGTCCAGGTACCTGGTCACCCTCACAAGTAAAAGGCTCATTATCCTGGCTATCATCTCAGACTCCCAACTCTGCATGCCCATGTATTTTCCTCTCCAACTTGTCCTTTTGCTATATCTGTTTCATCTCCACCCCTGGCCTTATGATGCTGTGGAAAATCAACTTTACCTATGCTAGTTGTGTAAGACAGATATAATTTTTTTAAGATTTTATTATTTATTTATTTCTCTTCCTCTCCCTTGCTGATTTGGGCTCACTGTCTGCTCTCTAAGTGTTCTATTTCTGCTTGTTTTCTCTTTAGGCAGCACTAGAAACTGATCTTAGGACTTTCCTAAGGCCAGCTTCCTGGTCTGTAGTATCTCTTATTGTCTTTCTTCTGAGTCTCTTTTTGTTGCATCATCTTGCTGCAGCAGCTCACCATGTGGGTCAGCACTCCTGTGTGGGCCAGCACTCTGCATGGTCCAGTAATCCATGCAGGCCAGATATACTTGGGTCAGATCACCATGAAAGCCAGCTTACCTTTCACTAGCACATCCCAGAAAGTGAACATTGAACCTCCTTTATGGTAGACAGGAGCCCAATCACTTGAGCCACATCTGCTTCCCACAGACATAGATTTTTTCCATTTTTTTCAATTTCAGGCAATTAACTAATTATGATGGCCTGTGACTGTGTCATATTCAAACTGTCTCAGTATCCTTATTTTTTTAATTTGATTGTGCAGATCCCCTATCAAGAGATGGAGTCTCATCCTCCACCTTTGAATCAGGGTGGGAATGATAATTTTTCATTTGCTTTGGCCAATGAATTATTGCAATTGACAGTGCCTCAAGAAGCCTTACTGTGTTTTTACTGATGTCTCTTGGAATTTTGACTCAGTCATATGATCAAGTCCAAGAAACTGATCTTAGGACTGATCAAAGCCTGCTGGAGAATGAAAGGATATGTGGAGGGAGAAGAAGCCACTTGACCCAGTACATTTCTCCCTAGCCCAGCCAATCATTCTACCAGTAGTGAGAAAGCATAACCAAAAAAAAAAAAAAAAATTCAAGGCAGCCCCAGATGACTCACAATGGAGCACACACTAATGAGGAATTTGAAAAGATCAAACTCCATGTCATGGACTCCATTGCAATTATAAAAACATTTCCTTAAACAAGGTACTTCTGGGATGACTTTTTATGTAGCATTAGCTAACTGACACAGATTAGCTATATATTAGGGTATTCAGAAAATTCTGAATTCCTATTGTTTGCATTGCTTCAGAAATTTGAAGACAGTATTAATGATCATCAGTTATTCAAATTTACTTCAGATAATGTAGTTAAAGGTAACCACAAAAAGGGCTCATTTTAGATAACTAGGAGTGTTTGAAAGGATATGCATATTTGTGTGGGAATAATTGGTGGCCTTGAATCAGACTTCTGAACTACTCAAGGTATTTTGTGGGCAGAAATCCAAATGCATGCTAGTCATCCATTGATAAATAGGATTAAAGAGAATGTTGATGGAAAGTGAGATAAAAAGATGATTGAGTAAATACATAATTTGTTTTTTCACCTCCCGTTTATTTTTTTCACAATATTTAGAAAAATGGCAGATATTTTGTTTATAGAAATAGAAGAAGTCACATTTTCTGGCATCTCTGGAAGTTTTCAAGCACAAGTAGAATATAATCCAATAAAATTATGTAAATTACACACACATTTCTGCACCCCAATAAGCGCTCACCATTATGCATTGTCATGCAGATTCCATACTTCAATGAGAGCTCCTACATCATAAAAAATAAATCTTTCTATAGTTAAACAATGCAAAACAGAAACTTTTCCTTCTCTATATTTAAGATCGTCTATGATACTATGGCCATAACATATAAAATATATACCAACTTAGTTTTTAGTTCACTCCAACTCAAAAATATGTATTTGGAAAACAATTTTTGCTTAGTACTTGTGTGAGAGACCATCCATGATAAAAACTGAAGATAATGAGGAAAATAGGAAAATGTGGTCCTAATAAGGGAATGAAAATAAGATGATAAGGTATAAGAAGCAGAAGTATGTGAAAGTCAGCTTTAGTAGAGAAATATATTAATGTATTCATATATATTAGAATGCCAGACAAAAGTGAAAATCTATACTATCAGACTTTCTATTAAATTACAATTTTTTCAATAATTTTAGGTAATATGTGAACTTTTTTCCATAGGACTAGAGCACACCTCATCTTTTTAAATGAAAACTTAGAAAGAAAACACTTCTGATAATAAGTATCAATTGAAGAAAAAAAAAACATTCTTCAAGAAATCCATGCTTCCTGTGATATGTTGGAATTTCTAAATTGCTTCTCAAAGTTGAGAAAATCATTGGAAAAGTGGGAAAGTGGATAGACGTTTAAACATTTGATTATGTGTGAGGCAGAGAAAATTTAATAACATAAGCTGACTAAAATGAAACACTTTGGAATTGTGGGAAGATGATGTCAAACTAATAGGTAAAGCTCATTGCTCTCACAAAAGCAATAGAGAAAGAACCACAAGCTGTCCAAGGGACCAGCTTTGTGGGTCAGTGGATGAGGACAGTTTCATAACCCCCAGGAGGGTAAGGAACAGAGAGATAAAGAAGCTGAAACAACAAAGGTGAGTTACCAAGCATCAGCAATGGCTGGAAAGGGCTCCTCCCTCCACCCCTAAGATATCAAGATCCGGTGAAACCCCTGGCTCACTGCAGCTGAATGGGAGGCAAACAGATATCTTCCTCACTGTCAGCTGTTTCAAAGGAAAAGGTAGGTGTAGTTGGGGGCTTTTCCTTCAGTGAATTCAGCAAGCAGAGCCTGCTTTGAGTCTTGGCTTTGGAGATTCCACACAGAAACACAGGTAGCCCAGACTCAAACACCTCCATGGAATGGTGTAGGGGCAATCACCATCTGCTGGCCAGTTTGGAAATTTCATGGACAAAAGCTATGGTACTCTGTGCACGCTAATCCTTGAGAGAAAATTTGTGCATCATTAGTGAGTCTGAGGCCTGATTTTAATAAATTAAACCAGGCTATTTTAAAGATTTAGATTAAGTTGGATGGAATATAAAAGAAGAGCTATTAAAAATAGGCAAGAGAGAGAAATTGGCAATCAGAGTAAATTCACCAACATATTCAGATGTTAAGACATCAGCAAAAAACTTACAACCAATACTAGAAAAAAGGAAGAGAAGGCCAATTGAAAGGAACTAATCAAATATCCTGATAAGATACAGAATTTAAGACAATTAAGTAGTGATAATCATAGAACTCTCCTAAATCATTTCAAAGAATGTAAAGAAAATAAGATATTAAGAAGACACTGGGTGAGCACAAATAACAAATTGTAAGCCTGTAAAGAAATGTAGCATAACTTGTGGGAAAGAAATATATGATGGATGAGATTAAAATACATTAGAGGCACATAAGAGTAGATTTGAATTGCTCAAAGACAGAATTAGTGATTTTGAAGATATCACATATGAACTGGAAAAGAGAGAAAAGAAAATGAAGAGAATGGAAGAAATGCAACAGAGTCTTTTCGATTGATGCAGAAAAGGCATTTGACCAAATACAGCACCCTTCTTCATAAAAACAATCCAAAACTTAGGGATAAAAGGAGACTTCCTAAAATGCTAAAGTGCAAATTTGAAAAACCTACAGTTAGCATTGTACTCAATGGTGAAAGAATGAAAACTTTCCCACTGAGATCAGGAACAAGACAAAGATGGCCACTACCACAATTGCTATTCAATATTTTACTAGAGGTTCTAGCTAGAGCAATTAGGCTAGATAAAGAAATAAAAAGCACCCATATAGGAAAGGAAGAAGGAAAGTTTTCACTATTTGCTGGTGATATGATCATATATCTAAAATCTCCTGAAAAAATCCACAACAAAGTGACTAGAACTAATAGACAAGTTGAGGTAAGTGGCAGGATATAGGATTAATACACAAAAATCAATAGCGATACTCTACATGACTGATGTGCAGGCTGAGGAGGAAATCAGAAAAGCATTTCATTTATTATAACAACTAAAACAATCAAATATTTAGAAATAAACTTAACCAAGGACATAAAGGACCTGTATTCAGAAAACTACACAAAATTGCTGAAAGAAACTGAAGAAGACTTAAAGAAGTCTTAAATAAATGGAAGGGCATTCTGTGTTCATGTATTGGAAGACCGGATATTTTGTTAAGCTGTCTTTTCTGCCCAAACTGATTTACAAATGTAATGCAATTCTAATAAAAATCCCAACATCCTTTTTTTAACAATGGAAAAGCCAATAAATTTATTTGGAAGTGTAAGGGACCCAAAAACTCACAAAGGTCTTTAAAATGAAGAAAAAATTTGGACGACTCTCACTTTGGGTCTTTAAATCATATTACTTAGATACAGTTGTAAGAACAGCATCATACTGACATAAAGAGAGACATATTGACCAATGGAGCTGAATCAAGAACTCAGAAATAGACCCTCACATCTACTGTCACGTGATTTTTGACAAGATAGTCAATCCCTCCCAGTCTATTCAACAAATGGTGCTGGGAGAACTGGATAGCCATATCCAAAAGAAAGAAAGAGGATCCCTATCTAGCACCTTATGGAAAAATTATTTGAAAATAGATCAATCACTTAAATATAAAATCAACAACCTTAAAACTCCAAGAAAAAAATATAGGAAAATATCTTCAAGATCTTGTGGTAGGTGGTAGCATCTTAAAACTTACACCCAAAACATGAGTAAGAGAAAGCATAGACAAATGGATCTTCCCATAAGCAAAAACTTTTGATCCTCAAAGGACTTTGTCAAAAGTGTGAAAAGGCAGTTGACTCAATGGGAGAAAATATTTGGCAGTCACATATCTTATAAGGGTTTAATACCCATGATACACAAGAGACCATAGAACTCAACAATAAAAAGCAAGTCTACTCAATTAAAAAATGGCAAATGACTTGAAAGACAATTGTCCAAAGAAGAAATACAAATGACAAAGTAGCACATAAAAAATGTTCATCAATACCAATTAGGGAAATGGAAATCAAAACTACAATGAGATATCATTTCACACCAATTAGACTGGCAGCTATGAAAAAGTCAGAAAATTATAACTGTAGGAGTGGATGTGGGAATGTAGAACGGCACAGCTACTGTGGAGCACTGTTTGGCAATTCCTAAGGAAGTTGAATATTGTCCTGCCATGTGACCCAGCAACACTATTATTAGTTATATATGCAGCAAAACTGAGAGCAATGACATGAACAGACATCTGCACACCCATGTACATAGCAGCACTATTCATGATTGCCAAAAGCTGGAAACAACACGTGTCCATCACCTGAAGAATGGATAAGCAAATTGCGGTGTATACACACAATGGGATATTATACAGCAATAAGAAGAAATGAATCTGTGAAGCATATGACAATATGGTTGAACCAGGAAGACATTATGTTGAGTGAAGCAAGCCACACAACACATTAATAGATGCAATGAAATAAATAGAAAGAGATAATCCCTATTTCCATGTTTTTGATAAAAGAATCAGATTTCTGGATCTTTGAACCCTGAAATCACAAGCAATTGTTCAGCCACAGCACAAATGATGCCTTTAAGACATTCTCCAAAGAAAATTTTCAGAGTTCATTTTATGTCTTTATTCCTCAGACTGTTGAAAATATGTTCAATATGGGAGTGACCACAGTGTACATCACTGAGATTGGTGCACTTGAATGTGTGTTGTGTGTAGCAGCAGAACTAACTTACATTCCTAGGCTGTACAGTAAAATAAGGAGATCACTGAAAGGTGAGATGGACAGGTGGAAAATGCTTTATACCTTCCCTGAGCTGGCAAGATTGCACATATGTGGGAAATAACCTTACAATAAAAGAAAAGGACCCCAGTGAGGGGACACACCCCCAGCAAATCATTTGCAAAATATTTCACTAGGTCATTGAAGAAAGTGTCAGTAAAGGTGACATAGACCATTTGAGTGAGTTCATGGAAAAAGTGAGGAATTTCTAAGTGTGTGAAAAAGAACAACCACAACATCACTGAGCTTTGTAACAAGGAATTTATGACACTCATGATCCAGGACCCCAGAACCACTAGGACAAAGAACCAGGTGTTCATGACGGCCATGTAGTGCAGTGGCTGAAAGACAGCCATGAACCAGAAATAGGGCATCACAGCCAGGAGGAAATCTTCCAACCCTCCAAAGAGAAAGAAAAAGGAAATCTGAGTGAGGCAGCCTGCATAGGAAATGGCTTTGCACTGTGTTTGTATACTCACCAAAATCTTTGCGGTTGTGGTGATTATAAAACACATGTCAGAACATGTGTTGGAGAGAAAGAATTCATGGGCATTTGGAGGTGGGATTCAGTGATGGTGGCCAGAATGATGAGCAGATTCCCAGAAATGGTGCCTAGGTACATGAATAGGAACAGCACAAAGAGGAAGAGTTCTAATTCTTGTGACTGAAAATTCCAGGAGAAGTAATTCTGAAACTTGGGTGTTGTTTTCTCGTTCCATGTGGCTGATGTAGCTGGGAAAAAAGAGATAAAGAATATGACCAATTTTCACAGAAACAGGCATTGCCAGTTTAGTGGACATGCTAAAATTCATGAAATTAATTTCTACATTTTGTGTTTTGATCTATTTTTTTTTTACAATCCATAGGCACACCCCAGTCATGATTCTGTATCTAACACAATATCCTAAAGATTTCCAAGACCCTTTTCTATAAATCCTGCACACACCATGATTATTACTCTGATATATCTTGTTTCTTCTGATGTATCCCTGAGAAAAATGTCACATACACTTATTTCATTGTTCTCTGACTTCTTCAGCATAATGTAAATCCCAAGAGAGAGACACTACCTAGCTTTGTTCACCTGTGTGTTTTCACAGAGATTCTTGAATATCTATGCATTATATAGAAACATAATTTAAGTACTTAGTAAAGAAGTACATTACTTTATTTACTAAAGTAGTCAAGCAGGCTGGGTGATCTCTCTGCTCTGGGCTGTGCTGCATTGACCTCAGATGACGTCAGATAAAATTTCTTGGCATACATTTTCCCTTACAGTTTCCTGCAGCCTCTACTGGGCATCTCCACCTCACCTGGATGCTACTCAGAGGGGAAGGTCTCGCTTTGAAAGTCCAAATTCCTCCCTGGATGGTTGGAGACTAAAGACCTGTGCCCAGACAAGAAAGCAGGAAGTATTCAGACATTGGTCCCTCATTCAGATTTAGGACCCCAAACAACCATGTTCCATCCAGTCCAAGAAAACAAAGGATGAGGGACAGTAGAAGAGGACATATATACAGCTTTCTGTTAGCTGCTCATTCCACATTTCCCTCTGTCCTTCATTAGCAAATTTCCTTGTTGCTTCACCCCCGAACTCTTATTATACAATGGCAATTCTTCCTGCTGACAGTCTGTTTCCACAAGACCAGGTCCACCAAATGTATCCAGTTTATCAATCTTCTTTCTCATGAATTCGGATGGCTTATGTAGCTCTAACCTTCCAGCACCTTTCCCGTATTTAGAATTAAATATTTTCATGATGTCTATGACTACAAAGCCATCCTCACTAGTCCCTAGGCTCTATAAGCATTGAACTGCAGAGAGGATATGACACCTGTTGTTCTCTCCAGAATATTTTCTCTTTTTCAACAAATTGGGGACCTATGCTCCTTGCATATGAAACCATAAGCAGTACATCCCTTCGCCAAATTACATTTTTTTCCAATAAATTACAAAGGTACTGTCTGTGATTCAAGTCAGGAGGTAACATTTAACCTTTATTTGAAAATATTAGCTAATTGAAACAAATATATTTGATCTCTTTTTGCAACATTCCCTTTTCTCATTGAATTCTTGCAAAAAATTCCACACTATAAGAGCAGTATTATTATGATACCAATTCTAAATGTTCAGCTATGGGTGAGGCTCAAATGTTAAGTATTTGATAAAGTTATGAACTATGGGCTGGAACATTGTTGGGAACTTTAAAGATGTTTTCAGTTGTAAGTCTTTCAGCCAGTATTTCTCAACCAATGTGGATTCCAGTCCCTGAGTCTCTACGGCAATGCCTGGAGAAAGAGTATGTTAAGTGTTCGTCTTCAATCTCTTCCATTTCAAAATAGAACTTGTTTCCTAACTGATGTTTGTTATTATAAAATACTAAAGAACTTCCAGCATACTGAGCTATATGACTTTTTGCAACATGGCAAAACACAGTTAATCCCAGTCAACACATTTCCTAACATTAAAATTACACAAACTATAAATACTCTCTTAGAATTCTTTTAAAATCCTACTTGCTATGGATATTTCTCTTCTTCTTTTATTTATTTATTTATTTATTTTTATTGAAGAATTTGGGTCTTTACAGTACACTCATCACTAAAAGATATGATTTCTATACACCATCCTATTAGTAACACTTTTCATTGGTGTAGTACATTTGTTACAGTTAAAGAAAGCAGATTTTTGAAATTGCACTTTTAATACTAGTTCATTATTTAACTTTGTGTTCACACTTTGTGTTGTACAGTTCCATGAATTTTTAAAAAATTATATTCTAGCACCATATATGCAATTTAAAATGTCCCCATTTAACCACAATTAGATATACATTTCAATGTTAACAATTATGTTCAAAGTATTGTGCTACCATAACCACCACCTATTACCAAAATTTCCTATTACCCCAAAAGAACTGTGTGCATTTTAAACCTTAACTCCCTGTTCATGATCTTTATTCCATCCTCTGGAAAAGTATATATCAGATTCTGGCTCTATGATTTTGCTTATTCTAATTATTTCATATAAGTAATATCATAAATATTTATCCTTTTATATCTGTCTTATTCCACTCCACATGATGTCCTCAAGGTTCATCCTTGTTGTCGCCCTTATCTGAACTTCATTGCTTTATATGGCTGTATAAAATTCTGTTATATCTATGGAGACATTTTCACCTAACTGTGGGCCAGAGCAGCTGTTCCATTTTGCATTTTCACCAGCCAAGAAAAAGTTTTCCTATATATCCACTGTTAGTACAAATTATCTCACTTTAATTATTGATAACACTTTTATTTGATTAATATTATTGTCTCTTAATTAAAGATGAGGGACTAAGAGCTTACAGAAGTTAGGTAAGTAGCTCAAAGTCAGAGGTGACTTGCAGAGTCACCTTGCAGCTAAGAGTATCATACTAGATATTAGAAAGGATGGGAGAAAAAGAATATCTGGTTGAGTTTAGCCATTTCTCATACAGCAATATTGAACATATATCAATAATTATTACCCTCATCCATCCATCACAAGGATGCATCAAAGAGAAACATGGGGTTTTCTAGTACTCAATCAGGATCAACTGTAAAGATTTTTATTAAACTTACTGCTTGGATTCACATTAAAGAGGAATAAGGCAAGATGAAGTCTAGGCAGATATGGGAAGTTGTAAGAAGCAGTACTTTTATTTTTAAGCTGACATTTATTGACTGCTATGGGGCAAGCACTGTGAAGATCAACTGCTGTATATTTAGTCATCATAACAAACCTCAAAAATTCTTATTATCTATTTCATTTATAAATAAGAAAGTTATTCTTATTTGTTTAATCTTTTAAAGATAAAAGGGATTAAATAATTTTACCCATTTGTTAAACATTGATACCAAATTCAATTTTGTGTCTGCCAGCCTGTAAACAGGTGTTTTAAACCCCTATTTTCAGTCAGATAGTATGTGTTGACTATATTAAAGCCATAATTTCAGATTAAAAAATTAGTTAAACCTCAAAGGAATCAATAGATCTTTTACTTTAAACTCCCTTTCCTGAAAGTCTGCTTTCTGAACAAGGTAGGTCTCTCTTTTTGGATGCAGTCTTAGAAGAAAACAAAACAAAGAGTAAGACCCATACTTGGATAACTACCTTCCACTGGCAATCCACAGTTAACATAATTTAACACATCTTCTCCATGTCTTGGTCTTTTTAATTTATTTCACATGCTGAAGTAGGGAATATAGGCTTCCTGGATAACTTAATTTTACTTTATTTGTGAATTTGAGCATATTTTAATATTTGTAAGTCATTTGGAATTTTTTCTGCCTGACTCGTTGTTTCACATCCTTTGGTACTTTAAATTCTTCAGCATATTCTATTATTACAACAACATTTTAAATGTCTATATCCTTAGGTTTTGTAATGCCCAACATGTCAAAAATTATATAAATGTTTTAAATACAACCCTTAATTTTTCAAATCTTGGCCATTTTTTATAATGCTTTTGACATCATCTTTAATGGGTATGAGTCTATCAATTACATTTTCAGTTATATTTCTTTGTACTTTTTTATCTTGATTTATGCTCATATAGTTTAATCTATGAATTCTTCTAGAAATTTTATCTTCTTTCTGAACTTTCCTCCAACTTCGATTCACTATGGTGCTTGGCTTAAGATAGGAATTTTAATTTACTTTGCTTCCAACAAATGAACAATTTTATAAGCACCATTTATATCAAATTCCCCCTTAACTCATTTATTTTGAGGTCACATTTATAATGTAATCACTTATTATTATACTGACCCTAATGGTGATTTTTGTGCATTGATATATCTATTTATACATGAGCCAAATTTTCAATATATTGTAAATTCAGCATATTATATATTTTACTTAATGCCAAATCTACCCACTTTGTCCTTATTTATTCATTATTATTTTGAAAATTATCTTACCAAATGATTCTAGTTGGGAAAACTGGTTAAGTTGCTTACCCATATCTATCCTGGCCTTTTTCCTTTAGAGAATATTTTTTGGTGGGGTGGGCAATATATTTAGCCATAAATATACTCTGTGTCTGTTCTCTTTCACTTAGTATAGTTTTTTTTTGTCTGATATTAACATTTTGTAGTGTGCACTTACATTTGTTCAGCTTCAAAGAAAAATGGTCTTATATATGCAATTCTACCCATATTCATATTTCATATAATATATTTATATTTCACATAATATATTTAGTTCATAATAAGGCAATCATGCAGTACTTGTCCTTTTGTGTCTGGCTTGCTTCACTCCACATAATTTCCTCCAGGTTCATCCATGTTGTCATATGTTTCACAACTTCATTTCTTCTTACCACTGCATAATATTTCATCATGTGAATGCTTCATAATTTTTTTATCTATTCCTCAGTTGATGGATACCTGAGTTCTATCCAACTTTTTGCTACCGTGATTATGGCTGCTATGAACATGAGTGTGCAGATATCTGCTTGTGTCATTGCTGTCAGTTCTTCTGGGTATATACCTAAAAATGGTATTGACATGTCCCATGGCAAGTCTCTATTCAACTTACTTAGGAAATGCCAAACAGTCTTCCACAGTGGCTGTCCCATTCTAAATACCCACCAACAGTGAATAAGTGTTCCTATCTCTCCACATCCTCTCCAACACATATAGTTTTCCAAAATTTTAATAGTGACCAATCTAATATGTGTGAAATGATATCCCATTGTAGTTTTGACTTGCATTTCCTAATTGCTAGTGATGTTGAACATTTTTTAAACAATTTATTGATGTATATCATTCATACATGAACATACATAAATTATAAGTGTTCAGCAAACATTGTAAACTTACAAAGTAAACATACATAACATCATACAGGGTTGCCCCACATCACCCCACCATAAATACTTTGTATTGTTATGAAATATTTGTTAACAAATTATGAAAGAGCATCGTCAAAGTATTACTACTAACTATAGTCTGTATCTTATTTCCCTATACATTTTTTCAAGGATTTATTTATTTAATTATTTACTTTTATCCATTTTTACCTACGCCAATCCCATTTTTGCTATTTTTGAGTCCATTAGCTGAACAAATCTCTGTGTCTATTTTCTGGCCTCTCTTCTCATCCTTCTCCTCTTGTCTTCACTGAGATTCAATCCTCAGAACCTCCAATGTGGGAGAAAGGCATCCTACTGCCTGTGCCACTTTAGTTTCTGGTTTTTGGCATGTCTCATCTTGGCTCTCCCTTGTGTCACTCTCCTGTAACGTCATCATCTTACTGCATGGCTCACAGGGACTGGCGGCACACCCATGCATGGGGCCAGGTGGCCCACCTGCTCGTGGGGCCTGGCAGTGCACCCACGCATGGGCCCTGGGGGGTTCACCCACTTGCAGGGCCTGGTGCCACACCTGTACACAGGGCATGGAGGGCTCACCCATGCACGGAGCTTGGTGGTGCACTCACTTGCAGGTCCTGGTGGCGCACCCACATGCAGGCTCTGGGGAGCTCACTCACTTGCAGGACCTGATTGTGCACTGTTGGTATGCATTTAAAATGGCAACCACCTCAAAATGGCGGATCCAATGACTCAGCATTGCGGCCTCCTCCCCCCTGCCCCTGTATTCCCCCAATATTACCTTATTTGGACATAAGCAGCCTGCGAGCCTTGTGGGTACCACCCACCTCCCCTGCCAGGAAGCCCTTTACCCAGCAACAGCTGACTGCAACCAATCATCACACAGACGCTGCCTCCAACCAATCAGCGGGCTACACGGTAGCCATAAACTCTATAAATTGTACTGCACTTCCCTAATAAAGTAGACCTGCGCCACCAGCCTCATCTCTGCAGCTTCTTTACTGTGTCGCCCTCCACACTGGATTCCCCCACACGCCAGCCGGGCCACCAGCTCGGGGTCTCCTCTCCCACCCGGAGAGAGAGACAAACCACAGCCTCCTTATTCTGGCGCCCAACGTGGGGCACTCTGCGTAGCTACCAGCTCGCCTCGTCGGATCCGGTAAGGGCTCCGCCCTGCCTTGTGGCACGGTGGACAGAGCTCCCTATGTCCACCGCTCTCACTCCCCTTCCCCTCCTTCCTCTTTTCGTGCAAAAACAAAACAAACAATTGGCCATAGCTGCACTAATGCTTAACCAGGGAGGAGGCTCCCCCAGCGTTTGGTTATCCATCATAATAGAACAGCCCTAGCACATGCCCCTTTCCCGCTGCTAGCCACTGTCATTGGCCGCCAGGCGCCTTTGGGACTAAACTGGTTAGTCAATGACGGGCAACCAGACTTATTCTCCATCACCGACAAGCACTCTGGGCAACCTAAGACAGGATCCCAGCCGGCTGGTCATGGGCCCTAACACCAGACGCTGCTGTGGACTCCAATGACGGGTAAGACCCAGTAGTCGGCTAAGCATTGTCTGGACCTAAAACAGGCACAGT
>JAQZBX010021417.1:0-32290 GCA_029593785.1 Cabassous unicinctus
ATATATAATAACATTTATGTAAACAAACAAACAAAAAAAAGAGTAGGGAGTCAGCAGCCTACATTCAGAGAAGACCAGATTACCAGCATAAGAAGTCTTAGAACCTGAAATAAATATTTTCCCCAGAGAAAGTTTGCAAATATTCCTTCTGGTTCTGGGTCGAGGCTCACAAATACAGGCAGCCAAAAGAAAGTTAGATTGCCTTTTTGTTGTGAGAAGTGTAAGAATTATGAGAGGCAACATTCTAACTCAGTGTGTTCCTTGCATTTCAAAATATGTCAGATAAGATACAAACGTTCGAAAACTTCCAAGTTCATGGTTCAAAATATGAATTTTGTGTTTTATTGATGAAAAAATTTCTAAACCTCTTTTATACAAAAGTAGTTTTGACATGTAGGGACTTCAGTAGTTGTGCAATGGTTCTCTGGTAAAACATCATATAAAGATCAATGTTAAAAGATTAGTAGTTGATGCAAGTAATGATAGAATATATTGAAGGTTATATTTCAGTTATGGTTAAGAAGGAGTTTGCAAGCACAGGCCAACATATATTTAAACCTGACAGAAGCCAGCTGGGATGAGCATAAAGTGGCTGTAAACGTGGACTGTGAATGAGAACAGGCATTTGGTTACAAGTTACAAGAGTTTTGTATATTGCTCATTTAACATAAGATAACAAGTAAAGAAATGGAATAAGTTAAACAAAAGAGCAGTAGTGGAAAGGCAAGCATCTGATTACAAAAGTGCTGTAAACTCCTCAATTAATGTAAGATAACAAGTAAAGAAACAGAAATAAGCTAAAATAAATGAATAAAACCACTGTGGGCAGTGGTTACAGTATTCTAAAACATTTTTTATCTCTATCAGTTGTTTACATTACTAGGATTCAGAGAGGTCATTTTACTTGTGCCAATGTTGCAGTTGCAGTTGCAGTAGGTTGGGGACTTGGGTCAACCAAGGGATTGACTGCATTGGATTTCTAAGTTGGCAAACATGGCAGAGAAATGATGTTGGCTGTCTTCTGGGAGCCCATCTGGGACTGCTGAGCAGAACCCCTTACATGTCACCTCTGTTGATAGTTGGCTTCCTCACACCATGGTGGGTGCTTACATAAAGGAATGAAAAAGGAAAAATTTTCCAAAAAGCCCAGGCAGAAGTTTGAGAGTCCTTTCTTACTAGACTTAGAAACCATGCAACATCACATCCACCATACTCTATGGATCAAGGCCAAGTCACTAGGTCAGACAAAATTCAAGTGGAGGGGAATTATACAAGGGATTGTAAGCTGGGATGTGTGGCACTTATTTGGAGACTACCACAAACTTGACTATCCTAATGTATCAAAAATTCACCTTGCAGTAATGATTTAATAAGATGCTTTGAATAATGAGAATGACTGTGTATCTGAAAACCAGGAGTCCAGGTATCATGTCAGTACACCAAGGGGACCTGAACTGAAGCTGGGGTAGAAGTGGCAGGAAAAAAGAATAAGGGTTTGGTGGCATCACATTGGTCAGGAGGCAAGAAAGCAGATATGCCTAAGTGTTATAACTCTATCATAGTTGAAGTTTTAACAAAAAGTCTAGGATCCTGAAGAACTCTTCATCAAATGTTTGGTAATTAAATTTCAGGCTTATAAATAATGTTTTATTTCCATCAGTATAAGAAAAACTAAGGTGCAGGTAGAGTATTTCATGAGTGAAATAGTTGAAATGAAAAAGATTTCATCCCTTTTCCTTTTCTAGACCACCATAGTCTGTATGACTGGGCATTTGATGTCTATTTTCTTTCCTTGCTCATTGTTCACTTATTAAATGCAAACTCTAGTTCCTCAGCTAGTCTGATGTGCTAAATATGGTTAGAGATCATGAAATGAAAATGAAACCACTGTCAAGAGTAACAATGAACTCCAATGTGTAGGTGTCTGTGCAGGTAAGTTTGATAACCCAAATAAGATCACAGTAAAAGCTGCATATCTCATTAGGTGGAAATAGACAACAAACACTAAGTGGGTCACAGAGTCAATGAGACCTGTAACCCAAGCACCAGAGAGAAGCGCAATGCACATCCATGGGTTCATGATGGTCAAGTAGTGAAGGGGCTTACAAGGGGCCACATAATGGTCCAAGGCCATGGCTCTGAGTATCACCATCTCAGATCCACCAAGGTCATGAAGGAAAAATATATGCAAAATGCAATCCTGCATATATTGATTTTGTGCCCAGAGTATATGTCAAAAGTCATCTTCAGAACTGTTAATGTGGTAAGACACAAATCAATAAATGAGAGGTTGATTAACAGGAAGTACCTGAGAGTTTATAAAGGAACATCAAAGATCACTGTAAACACAACCATGAGGTTTTCCAGAACAATAGCCACGTAAAACATTGCAGAGAAGACAAGTAGGAAATGCTACATTGGTCTCTAAGTAGAAAGATCCAGGAAGACAAATTGATAAACCACAGAAAAATTTTGTTTGTTCATTATTTTTTATTACCTGAATAGAAAAAAGATAAATAATGTTAAAGGAATGCACCAGAGCTATTGAAAGATTTAGATGTCATTTGGCTTAAGATTCTGATGTTAAAGAAATAATCTTCACCATTAGTCACAAATCCTTTGAAAAATTAATTCATTAGTTTGTTCCCTTAACAAATATCCACAGAACAGCTACTAGGTAGTGTGTCACATTCTGGGATAAAATGCAGACCCCACCTTTATGTAGTTCCAAGTTGAGGAGTAAAGCTAGACATTCAATACCTAATCACATAGCTGGATTATTATAATGTGATAAGTGTTGTGAAGAAAATAAAGGGTTGTGTGAACTGTAAGTGTTCACAACATTGTCATCCATCTTGGTTTGAAAGATGACATTTATATTAAAATCCAATTGATAAACAGAAATTAATACATGAGGAAGGGTGGGAAGAATGATATTGGTGATGCAAATGATATGGAAACTCACTGAAGTATGGCAGAAAATTTTTGAATAAATACAAGAAGGTCAGTAATGCTCTAGACAAGATAGGATCTTATAGTGCATGTTAAGAATCTAGTCTTTATTTTAGAAATCATAGTAAGTCATTGAATCAGAACAGTGAAATAATCATATTTGTGCCTTAAAAAGTTTACAGCAGCAGTAAAATCAAGGAAGCAGCAGAGATTTCATAGGGAAGAAAAACAGACCAAGAAATTTTTCATAATGTAATAATAATAAATTAACTAAAATATTTAGCTATTGGGGCAATGGTTACATAATTATTTATAAAAAGGAAAAATTAGAAAAAACTTTAATCACAGTAATAGGGAATTCAATTATTCATGTTATGTCTAACTAGGAATGGCTTTAACATTTATAGAAAAATAATACCATGGAAAAATGTTTATGATATACTTTTAATTAAAAAGAGCTGTTTAGAAAAGATAATTCATAGTAAGTACATTTTACAAAAGTGTTCTACATGATCTTGCTATTATGGATACAGGCCATGTTAAATTACAACAAAGTTTATAAAAGTGCAGGGTCCAAAATGTAAACCATAATGTAAACCATTTACCATGGTTGGTAGCTATGTTTCAGTATTTGAACAACAGTTGTAATAAATGCATGATCCACATATAATATGATATTAATAGAAGAAGGGATAAAAGGGGGAGGGTGTTGGGTATATGGGAGTCCCTTGTACTTGGTACATGACTTTTCTGTAACCTAAAACTTCTTTGAGGAAAAAATGAAAAAAAAAATTAAGACAATGGGGGAATAAATGGAACAAAATGTCATTGTACATATAGGACAACAGATCTTACAGTGATGAAAGGTAAAATGTCAACAAAAATTTTTTTTAATTTTTTCATTATTTTTTATTATCCCAAATGTTTATTTACTCTTATTTTTTTTGTATTTTAATTATTTTTAAAACTACCATTATTATTTCATTTTCTTATTAATTTATTTGGCTACTTATTGGCTCCACTTTTGAAGAATTTTTGGATCACAGAATGGTTACAACTGTGACAGGGGAGGATCATTGTTGTAGGGCATCAGTGATGGAGGATACATGGGAGGAAGCTCACCTGGGCACAAATATAAGGCATAAAAATGTGTTCAAATGTTCATAAGGCATTGTCACGGTGGGTGATTAAATAACTGAAAGAAAATCAAGTTCCCATCCTGGGGGACTCTGCCACATTCTCTAATGGATCAGCAAGAATCCTCCTAGTACAGGGGCAATGATGAGTGAAGGAGGATGGTCCATTGACGGGCCCTTGATATTGAAGGATGTGCATATGAACATTTACTCTTGAAATTGAAGCTCAGCCTATTATTATAGGGTTCCTAAGAGTTGCCTGCTGGGAGACTCCTTTTTGCTCAAATGTGGCCTCTCTCTAAGCTGAACTCAGCATATAAATGCATTACCTTACCCCCAGCATGGGACATGAATCCAGGGTATGAGCATCCCTGGTACCAAAGGATTAATACCAAGCACCAACTAGCAATGCAACTGGGAAAAAACTTTGACCAAAAAGGGGGAAAGGTAAAGACAAATTAGTTTATATGGCTAAGAGACTTCAAAGTGAGTTGGGAGGTCATCCCAGAGGTTACGCTATGCACGTCTCAGCAGGATCTCATTGACTGCCAAAGTAAATATTGCTTCAAATAGCAGGGCTCCTGAGGGCTCTGGAGACATCCAGACACTATAGTCAGAGAACAGATAGCTCAGGAGTTTGGTGTCTTGCCAGTGGGGCCTACTTTGGAATTTATGCTCCCCAATGTGACAGAGATGGTTTCAGTTGTGGTTTCCCTACACATGGCTTTTCTGTCCTTCTATTTGAACCTATAACTAACACTAGAGTTGGTAAGTATATGTCCAAAAGACTTAAATTTTTGTGCTGTCCATGTTCCAGCTGGTCCCTGAATCTCAACAGAGTTCCAATACCTACTCTCCAGTTCATTGGTCTCACTTAGGTCAACAAACATGGAGGTGATGATGGACAACAACCATCCCAAGAAACCAAGAGAGTCTACAACTGCAAACAAGGAAGTCCCATCTAACAGACCTATGGGACCACAGCCCCCTTTCAATTAGAACCCCAGAATCCTCAGGAATGGGGAATGAACTATGGACTAAAGTAGACTTACTGGAATTCTACTGTAGACTTATTGTCATTCAAAAAATGGAAGAAATTATATCATTGATGTGGAGGCAGTGGCCACTGGATATTCTGAGTTTAGGGAGAGGGAAAAAGAGGTGTAACATGGGAGAATTTTTGGGACTTGGGAATTGTCCTGAATACATTGCAATGACAGATACAGGCCATTATAAACCTTTCCATAACATAAAGAATTGGGTGGGAGAGAGTGTAAACTACAATGCAAACTTTAACCCATCTTTAGTAGCAATGGTCCAAAATGTTTTCATCAATTTTAATGAATGTACCTTACTAATGAAGGGTGTTGTTAATGTGGGAAAATGTGGGAGGTGTGGGGAGTGGGGCATATGGAATTCCCCTATATTTTTTATATGACATTTGTGTAATCTAAGTATCTTAAAAATAAATAAATAAATTTTTAAAAACCTAGAAAATAAAATATTAGATAAGCAACAATTTTTTTAATCTCCTGGCTTATATTTATTTATTCTGTTGAACTATATGAAATTACTATTTCCATAGCTCAAAAATGGTCAAATCATAATTTTACAGATTTCAATCTAGCATATTAATGTATTTTTTCAACATGATTTTCTAATCGACTTTACCTTTTAGCAACCAGACATTATTGATTCTTGTTCCACACCGGAAATGAATAACATTGGTTCCCCACTTGCACTGCCATACCAAACTTTCATCCACACAACCATTCTTTCTTATGTATTCATCTTCCCTGTACCATTCCACACCATGTCTAGATTCTAAATTAGGTATATTCCTGCACCTCCTCAGCAGGAGAGCAGTATAAGCTAGTGGGAGCAGCAAGGACCTATTAGAGTCAAGAAGAGTCAAGGCTTGGTAGAAAAAGTTGTGTTAAGATTTATGGACATGGAGTGGACATTATAGCTAAAAGGAAGACTAGAAGCAGGGATGCTAGGAGGCCCCATCATAGTGGCACTGGATTTTGAATTTTATAATCAGTAGCTGGGGAAAAAACAGAACTGAGCAAAACAGAATAGGTCAATCACTGAAAAGAATGGCAACGGATGCAATATTGCAAGGAAACATAGCCAAGTATCTAAAAGATTTTGATGATGCTATATTAGGATTTTAAAAATTGCTTATCCTGAAATGCAAAATGTGTGTCCAGTATGATCACAATTAAAGAAAAATGAAGACAATTATATTAAAGACTGAGAGATTATGGAGTAAAAAGAAACTACTAATCATTTTTTCTAAGTAATGGAAAATACGTATGAATTTGTTGATTCCTTCTCCTTTTCTTGTATGTCAAATATTAAGGATGTCAAAATTTTTGTCAAATGCCCTCTGCTGACACAGTTCAGTGAGAGAAAATATCAAGTAGGAATATGGATGATTTCAGTTAAAATACACGATAGTGTACTAACTCCAAAATGAAAAATAGAAAAGTTACATGAACAGGTAATCCACAATTGAAAAAATACAAATGAAAATTAGACTCATTTAACACTATTCAACCTCACCAGTCTTTAAGAAAATGCAATTTATAACATAGCTTTTTTATTTATTTTTTCTTAACAGTTTGCAAAAGATGGAAAAAGTAATAGAGATAGAAATTGATTCCAATAGTGTGCTCAAAGGAGTCTTCTTAAGAGGAATTCTTATTGCATTATGGTGGGACTAGAAATAAATAATATTTAATAGAATTTTAAATGTGCAAATTTAGCCAATAACAGATCTCTGAGGGTTATATTTATGCATATTCATATATATTCTTATGTTGATTGCACCCTTATTTCAACAAAACTACAAAAGCATTGTAGAGAAACAAAACATTCATTAATATACAATTTTGGGGGGAGAATCCATTTTTTAATTTTTTAAAATATATTTTTATTATGGAAGTTGTGAGCTTACAAAACAATCATGCACATGTGTAGAATTCCCATTTAACACAACTTCACCAACACACTACACTATTGTGGGACATTTGTCAAAGATTATGAGATAATGTCATCAACCAATTACTACTAACTATAGTCCATAGTGTACTTTTGGTATATTTTTTCCATATCCCCCTATTATTAACACAATACATCTTTGGCATTGATGCAGGAATATTATAGTACTGCTGATAACTATAGTCTATAGGTTACATTGTATTTTTCCCATGCTTCTCCACATTCCCACCACCTTGCAATAGTGATGTAAATACATTCTAGTTCACATAAAGACATTATTGCACCTTTACTATTAAGAATAATTCTCATCCACCTCTAGGTTCACTGTTATTCAGTCCCTATATTATTCTCTAGCTTTCTTTCAATTGGCATTTACATCCCTAGACTACCCTTTTCAGCTACGATTCCTTTTATAAAGCAGCTGCTCTTCACTATAATGTGTTACCATCAAATCTATCCATCACCCCACTTTTACAGACAAGATACTTAAAACTTCTACATACATTAAACATCTGTACTCCTTCTCAACCCTCCTCTTATCTCCTAATAACCTATACTCTAGGTTTTAACTCCATGCATTTATTCTTGGCATCCAGTTCATATTTGTGAGACCATGCAACATTTGTCTTTTTGTGTCTGGCTTACTTCACTAAGCATAATGTCTTCAAGATTTATCCATTTTATCATGTGTCCCAATTTCATTTCTTCTTACTGCAGCATAGTATTCCATCATATGTATATACCACATTTTGTGTATCCATTCATTGGTTGATGGACACTTGTACTGTTTACATCTTTTGGCAATTGTGAATAGTGCCACTATGAACATTGGTGTGCAAATGTCTGTTCACATCACAGTTGTCAGTTCTTCTCAATATATTCCTATTAGAGAATTGCTGGGTCATATGGCAGTTCTATATTTAGCTTCCTGAGGAACTGACAAACTGTCTTCCACAGAGGCTGCACCATTTATAATCCCACCAACAGTATTATAATATAATGTGGATTTCTCCACATCCTCTCCAGCACTTACTGGTTTCTGTTTTTGCTGTTTTTTTTTAATTATGGCCATTAATGTGGTGTGAGATGATATCTCATTGTTGTTTTGATTTGCATTTACCTAGTAGCTAGTGATATTGAAATTTTTTTTCATGTGATTTGTGGTCATTTGTATTACTGCTTTGAAAAAATGTCTATTTAAACTTTTTGCCCATTTTTTAATTGGCTTGTTTGCTCTTTTATTGCTGAGTTGCATGATCTCTCTGTATAGAATGGAAATCAAACCCTTATCAGATATATGGCTTCCAAATGTTTTCTCCCATTGAGTCGGCTGCCTTTTCATCTTCTTGATGAAGTTCTTTGACAAAAGTGTTTAAGTTTCAGGATGTCCTATTTTGCCATGTTTTCTTTCATTGCTCGTGCTTTCAACGTAAGGTTTAAGAATCCACCAACTACCACGAGGTATTGCAGATGTTTTCCTACATTTTCTTCAAGGAACTTTATGGTTCTAGCTTTTTTATTTAGGTCTTTGATCCATTTTGGGCTAATTTTTGTACAAGGTGTGAGATAGGGTCCTTTTGTTTTCTTATGGATATGGATATCCAGTTCTCCCAGCACCATTTGTTGAATAGACTGTTCTGCCCCAGGTGGGTGGGTTTGACATGTTATTCAAAAATCACTTGACCATAGGTGTAAGGGTTTGTTTCTGAACCATCATTTCAGTTCCATTGGTCTATGTGTCTATCTTTATGCCAGTACCATGATGTTTTTTCGACTGCAGCTAGGTAATATGATTTTAAGTCAGGAAGTGAGAGTCCTCCAACTTAGCTTTTCTTTTATAAGATATTTGGCTATTTTGGGCCTCTTACCCTTCTAAATAAATTTGATAATTGTGTTTTCCACTTGTTTAAAAAATGCTGGTAGAATTTTTATTAGGATTGTATTGAATCTGTATATAAATTTGGGTAGAATTGCCATCTTAATGATATTTAGTCTTCCAATCCATGAGGATGTAATGTTCTTCTAATTAGTTAGGTCTTTTGGGATTTCTGTTATCAATGCATTGTAGTTTTCTGAATACAATTGCTTTATGTCATTGGTTAAGTTTATTCCTAAATATTTGATTCTTTTAGCCACTATTGTAAGTGGAATTTTTTTCCTGACTTCCTCCTCAGATTGCACATTACTAGTATATAGAAACACCACTGATTTTTTGCATATTGATCTTGTATCCTGACACTCTACTGAAATCATTTATTATTTCTAGCAGCTTTGTTGTAAATTTTCTGGGACTTTCTAGGTATAGGATCATATCACCGGTAAATAGTGAAAGTTTTACTTTTTCCTTTGCTATTTGGTTGCCTTTTATTTCTTGTTCTTGTCTGATTGCTCTAGCTAGGACCTCTTGCACTATATTGAACAACAATGGTGACAGTGGGCATTCTTTTATTTTTCTTGATCTCAATGGGAAAGCTTTCAGTCTTTCACCATTGAGTACAATGTTAGCTGTGGGTTTTCCATATATGGCCTTTATCACATTGAGAAAGTTTCCTTCAATTCCTGGTTGTTTTTTTTTGAAGTATTTTTATCAAGAAAGGATGCTGTATTTTGTCAAATGCCTTTTCAACATCAATTAATAGTATCATGTGATTTTTCTTCTTTGATTTATTAATGCCGTGTATTACGTTGATTGATTTTCTTTTGTTGAACCCACTTTGCATGCCTGATATAAAACCCAATTGATTATGATGAATAATTCTTTTAATGTGTTGTTGGATTCGATTAGTGAGTATTTTGTTGAGGATTTTTGCATTCTTATTCATTAGGGAAATGGGCCTGTAATTTTTTTCTTCACAATATCTTTATCTGGCTTTGGTATTAGGGTGATATTGACTTCATGGAATGAGTTTGGAAGCATTCCTTCTTGTTCAGTTGTTTGGAAGAGCTTAAGTAAGATTGGCATTAAGTCTTTGAATGCTTGGTAGGACGAACCTGTGAAACTTTCTTGGTATGTGTTTTTCATTTTGGGGAGTTGTTTGATGACTGTTTCAATCTCTTTACATGTGATTGTTTGTTGAAGACATCTATTTTTTCTAGGATCAGGATAGGTTCTTTATATGTTCCTAGGAATTTTCCCATTTCATCTACATTGTCTAGTCTGTTGATGTTCAATTGTTCATAGTATACTCTTATTATCTCTCTTAGTTCTGCGGAATCAATGGTAATGTCCACATTTTCATTTTTTATTTTATTTATTTGCATCTTCTCTCATTTTTTAGGTCAGTCTAGCTAAGGGTTTGTAAAATTTGTTTATCTTCTCAAAGAGCATACTTTTGGTTTTATTAATTCCCTCTATTGTTATTTTGTTCTCAATTTCATTTATTTCTGCTCTGATCTTTCTTATTTCATTCCTTCTACTTCCTTTGGAATAGTTTATCTTCTTTTTCTCGTCCCTCCAGCTGTGTAGTTAAGTCATTGATTTTAGCTCTTTCTTCTTTTATAATGTAAACATTGAGGGCTCTAAATTTCCATCTCAGCACTGTCTTTGCTGCATCCCATAAGTTCTGATATTTTGTGTTTTCGTTTTCATTAGTTTTGAGATATTTATTGATTTCTCACACAATTTCTTCTTTGGGGGCATGCAATGTTCTGTAATTGTCTATTAGGTTTATTCCATTTATCATATTATTTAATTTCTCTGTTTCTTTATTGATCTTCTGCCCAAATGTTCTATCCATTACTAAGAATGCTGTATTATTGTAGAGCCATCTAGTTCTCCTTTCACTTTTGCAAATGTTTGCCTCATGTAAAAAATATGAAGGTCATCCTTGCATATGGGCCATTCTAATCTTCTCTATATTCTTCCAATTATCATATATGTGCTGCTGAAGTGAACACCATTAATATATAATTTTTAATCAAATTATATGACATCTATTTAATGAAATAATATGCAGCCATTCAAACAAAAGAAGATAATCAATAGTATTATTCTGTGTTAGTAAACATAAAAATATCATAAACAACAAATGCCAAATTTTAGAGAGTTATTAATCAAATAAAATGTGATTATAGGTGTCTTTAACATCCTGACATCCTTGTTTCTGTTTTAAAAGCCTTTTAAAATAATTAATATTTATTAATCAAAATATTGATTTTCAAATACAAAAAAAGACATTAAGATGGATAGCATGTTACATTAAGAAATACCACAAACACATTGAAACAGAATGAAATAATATTTTACTAGTAGTAGAAAAATTCTTTGCTTAGCAAAGATCAAAGCTTTCAGTATAGAAAAAAATTCCATTAAGGGGTCCATCCTGAGGCACAAATTTTACAACCTTTAAATTTCTAATAATAATATATATATATATTTATATGAGAGATGATAACAGGAGAAAAGTGAAATAGAATTAAGCAAGTAAGAGGTCAAAAGAGAGGCTAGAAGACAAGTAGTTTCTGTGAGGCAGAACCCTGATTAAACTCCTTCAATGACCTCTACACATTTGAAACAAAGTTTCAGACTCCATAGGTAAGTAATCTGACACTCTTCTATGTCCTGTCTCATATCTTGCTCCTTCTTTACTCCCACAGCCTTCCAAGTATCATCAACTACTTGAAGAACCCTGTTTTTGTCAGTTGGTTGGTTGGTTGGTTTTTATGCCTGAACGGATGTGTGCATTCTTTAAGTTCTGCTGACTGCTTCTAATTCTACAAGTCACAATTCATGTACTACTTCCAGAGGAACAGCTTCCTCCTTCTTCTAACATGCATTAAATCTATTCTTTCATGTTCTCATGCCATGCTGTGAAAACAAGTGCCAGAATATGCATACTCTTTATAACTGACATTTGTTTTTATGGTTATCATTGCTACTGAGTCTATGAGCTCAACAAGGACAGAGATAGTGCTTATTTATAAATTCTTAAAAATAGTGTTCAATAAATGGATAAATGGATGAATGGATGGTTATTGGATAATAGTTTCTGGTATTTAATATGTTACCTTATTTTTTATACTAATCACAAAATGGCAAATAAAATTTTCAATTAAAAAATATTTATACATCTAGGAGGAGAATTAATCCTTCACAATCTAGCTGGCATTAGTCCAAAGCCAAAAATGTAAATCCAAAAACTCTAAAGGAGGCTCACCCAAAAGATAGTCTAAAGCCATAATTTACTTTTGAGGCACATATGTGTATCTTTTTAATTGTTACTTTTGGTTACCAAAGGCATAAGGGGCAGACTATAGTAAATAACATTTCCTACTGAATAACATGCAGCAGTAAATGAGAAAAGAGGGAGTTGTAACAAATGTGCAGACCTGTTAAAACCCACTGTGCTAAAGCAGATGCCCTTACGGTCCAATGTGTAACTTCATGTGTATTGGAGATAGGTTTGCCCAGGGAATGGGGTTAGATTTCTGAGCTTTATTGCTAATAATCCTTCCAGGCCTGTTACCACCAAGGAGAATTTTAATATCATTTATCACTTAATTGTTTGTTTAACTAATTAGCCGTGTCCTAACATTTTTGTTAGGGAGTGAAGTTCATTATCTTTCAGAAACTTCCACCATGAGTCTTATTATTACACATTTTTAAAAATACCTAAACCAAATGATATACTCTACCCCTGGTGAAGCTAAGGCACTTAAATATAATTATGTTATCAAAAGATATATTTCTTTCAAGTGAGAATAATGCCCAGAATACAATATTTTTTCTAGAGGACTATATGTAAAACCTGCAATATCTATTAGTATATAATTCCTCTTCACCTGTTCACACACCCATATACCTTCTCTTCCCAGTAGCATGAAACCTGGAATAGCTCTAGAGTCACACTTACATTGTCATGTTTTTCCATGGAAATTATAATATCAAACTTGGTGTAGAAACTGAAAGTTGCCATTGAAATCCCCTTGAACAAACATCTTATAAAACAACTGACAGAATTCATCTAATTCAACTGTGTGGGAGGTAGAAGGAAAGAAACAGAGCGAGATTTAATAAGTTTTCAAAAAACATCAAGGCATCTTCAAACAAGTGTCCTTAATACCCTGTTATTCAAATCTTTCCAGTTCATCCTGGATCGTGCAATAATCCAGACACAAAATTCCTCCATGAACATAGATATAATTCAATGTATAGAAAAATACATGTAGCCTGAATCAAAGATTCTAACTTACCCTTGCTCAAAGTTAGCACAAGAAGGTATTCAATAAACATCTGCTCAATTGTATATGAGAGAGAAAACCTTATATTACTGGCATTTCTGCAGATAATCAATTTTAGTTTCACCTTATCCACTTACCTGACCTAAAAAAAGAGAAAAAGATATCAAAAAGAAATAACTCAGTTATCCTTAGATCATGTAAAAAATGTTTCCATTCTGATAAACCGTTATTATTCTTTAGAAATAACTAGAGGAAATAATTAATTCTCTAGGACTAACATCAGTTTTCAATGCTCACTTGAAGCCTCAGTGACCAAATAGTCCTCAGTATATTTATCTGAGAAATACTGTCATAGAACTCCCATGGCCTGAAAAACAAACAAATATTAGAAGCTTGGTTTAGAGTAAAATTTAGGTAAAGGAAAACAAAGCAAACAAATAAATAAACATCAATAAAAAAACATTTACAATAAAGAAAATCGGATAAATCTCTTTAAGTAGAATCAGTATATTTGTTGATGGAACGTCATTTTTTACATTCCATATGTTCAGATCTAAATCAGTAAAGTAAAAATAGTTATTTAAAAAAAGCTCATCAAATAAGCACAGTTTAAAATTCTGTTTTGAAATATACACATGAAAATGTTTTAAGAAACTCTGCACAATCATTCTCATTTTGATAAATTTAAGTCTAAGATGAAATATGCCCTATGTCACCCTGTCGAACATGAAGCAAAGACTCATACCCAAATCTGTATGATTTCAAAGATCATTTCATCTATTACTATAAAATAAGAACTCTCTTTTAAGTCATTATTATAACATATTAATAAGGGTTCCCAGTTTTATGTGACTTTTACCTTCACAATCACTATGCAAAATATATCATGTCAAAATTATAACAATACCATAGGTAAAGAACAGTATGTTTTCACTTAATAGTTTAGAAATGAGAACCTGTAGCATGTGACTAACATAAAGTAAGTGACAGGGACTAGAATTCATATAACCATCAGATTCAGCTCTGATGTCAGACAAAATAAAACTCAGGTGGCTGCTCAGTAAAGAAATTTAAACAAATAAAAAATCCAAACTCACACACCTTCTCTACAAGCCTTAAATGTTATAATAAGAATTCCTTTAAAACACATAGTTTTAGATGAAATAGAAATTCAAACTTGATTGCTGTTAATGAAATTGCTATTGGTCACTTTCAGGGTTCTAAATATTAAGCCAAGTTCTTCATAAATTCCAAATAAGAGTTTAAGAGAGGATGAAAAATTTTGTGAGACAATTGTTTAAAATGGAGAAGGCAAAAATAGGTTACAAAGTTAAGTGGAATATTTAAATTATGTGCATTCACAAGAATGAGTTTTGTTGATGATAAAAAAAACAGGCTATCAAAAATAGTTGAGAATAGGTAGACAGGGGTAGACAGATAAAGCTTAGCTCTTACTAAAAGTACTGAGAGAAAGTCTAGGGCTGCCTTGGCCACCTGTTTAGGGGTACAGTAGACCAGGACACTGATTCACAATTAACAGAAGTGTTGGAGACAGAAAGGAGGAAGCTGAAATAGCAAAAGGTGAGTTGTTGATCCTCGAGGCCACCGGGAAGGCCTCCCCGTCCCCATCCCTGAAATATCAGGCTAGGCTAAAACACCTGGCAAATAGTATCTGAGGAAGAGAACAGACTTCCTCCCTGCCAATACCTCTAGATATATAAAGCAGGAGGGTGCTCTGGGCCATCTAGCAGAATGCTAGAAAGAAAAAGAAGTAGGGAAAAAATCTCGAGTTTCTGCCACCTGTGGCTGGAAGTGGCGCATATACCCCACCCTCAGGACAAACAGCAGCAGACTTCCTTCTCCAAAAGGAGTGTGGAGGCAACCTTGCTGAGAGAAGGGGTCAGAGAGGGTGGAGAGTGGTCTCTTTGCGGTTATTTTAGCCAGCCGAGCCCCCCTTGGGTGCCAGAAGAGACCCTGACATGACAGGGATAAGGGAGAGGAATCTCCTCAGGCAGGCTGCCACACTCAGCAGACTGGGTAAAGAGAGGAATTACATAAGAAAGGAGGCAGAAATAACAGGGAAGGAATAAGGGTTGATAGGTTTCTGAAAAGTCTTGCTAACATAAGAAGGCATATTAGCTCAGTGGAAAGGCTCTTACCTAGAGTATACAAGGTCCCTGGTTTGATCCCTGGCTCCTCTTTGAGAAGCAATACAAGGTTATTAAGCATCCAGTGAAACTTTATTACAGGGAACATATCGACATCCCCTTTGTATTAGCTTTTATTGGATCTCTTATTTGTTCCTCTGTTTACCTGTTAGTTTTTTCTCTCTTTCTTTTGTTTCCCAATTTTCTCTACTTATGCTATATCTTTTCCCTCCTTCTTCCTTATATTTTCTGTTTACTTTTGTTGTTCTTTCATTCCACCTCTTTGGGTTTAGTCTTCAATTTTTCTTGTACTCCTTTTTCTCTCTCCCCTACTTTCTCTGTGTTTTATTTTTTTCTTTCTTTTCTGTTTTTTTCTTTCTTTCCTTCCCTCTTCTACTTTTCTTTTCCCCTCTTCTCATCATTCTGGACTTTTAATTCATTCTATATTTTTCTTCATTCTGTTTCATTTTTCATTGTTTCTGTTCCATTTTTCTAATCTTATTCTTCTGTATTTCTTAATTGAGTTAATTATTCAATTGCCTACATCTTGTACAGTCCCTCTTCTACCTTTTACTATTATTACTGCTATTACTCATTCTCTCTTCCTAACTCTTCCTATTTCTCTGGCACTAACATTTTTTTCAAAAGAACATAGAGAATGGCAAGGAAATAGAATAAGAGGAATGAAGTGTCAAGGTGAAAATTTACCATACTCAAAAACAAAAAAATGAAACCATAGAGCAGAGAGAGAAGCCAATCAATGAATAAACACACAAAGATAAACAGATGACTAGATACCAGTGAAAACATACAAGCCACACTAAGTAGCAGGAAGACATGACCCAGTACAATGGAAAAACAAATAATGTGAAGAGATGCAGAACATGGAACAACTAATCAGAGCTGCCCAAACAAATATCATGATTCAAATTAATGAAGTGAAAGAAGAGATTAAGTATATTAAGAAGACACTGGGAGAACATACTAAAGAAATTATAAGCATACATAAAAAGATAACAGATATGATGGTGATGAATAATGCAATCCAAGAAATCAAAAATCCAATGGAAGCACACAAGAGCAGATTTGAACAGGCAGAGGAAAGAAATAGCGATGTGGAATACAGTACATCTGAAATCAAGCAGATAATAGAACAGATAGATAAAAAGATAGAAAAAATCCAGCAGGGACTCAGGGACTCGAACAACAACATGAAACACACAAACATATGCATGATAGGCCTCCCAGAGGGAGAAGAAAAGGAAAAGACGAGAGCAGGAGTGTTGGAGGAAATAATGGCTGAAAATTTCCCAAACTTATTGAAGGAGACAGATGTACATATCCAAGAAGGGCAGTGCTCCCCAAACTGTAAAAATCCCAACAGGCCTACTCCAAGACATATATTTGTCAAATTGTCCAATTCTCAAGACAAAGATAGAATACTGAAAGCAGCAAGAGAAAAGAGAAACATCACATACAAAGGAAGCTAAATAAGAGTTAAGTGCTGATATATCATCCAAAAAACTGAAGACAAGAAGGCAGTGGTATGACATAGTTAAGATGCTAAAGGGAAAACAACTTCCAGCCAAGAATTCTCTACCCAGAAATACTGGCATTCAAAAATGAGGGAGAGTTCAAAATACTCACAGATAAATGGAATCTAAGAGAGTATGTTAATAAGAAACCTGCACTTCAAGAAATATTAAGGGAGTTCTGCAAGTTGAAAGGAAAAAAAAAAAAAAACAGGAGAGAGAGAGTTGCAGGAGAGTATAAAAACAACTAAAAAGACAAAAAGAGTAATAAAAATGACATATGACAAACATAAACCCAAAGATAATATGGCTAATCTAAGTAATTCCATGTGAAAAATACCATTGAATGTTAATGGATTAAACTCAACAGTCAAAAGACACAGAATGGCAGAATGGGTAAGGAAGTATGACCCATCTATATGCTGTCTACAAGAAACCCACCTTAGACCCAGGGATTTAAGAAGGCTGAAAGTGAATGGTTGGAAAACAATTTTACAAGCAAAAAATAACAAAAAAGGGTGAGAGTAGCTATACTAATATGAGACAAAATAGACTTTAAATACAAAACTACTGTATGAGACAAAGCTGGACACTATATATGTTTATAAAAGGAGGAAATTTTCAAGAAGAAAGAACAGTTGTAAACATTTAGCTCCTAACCAGAATGCCTCAAAATACATGAAGCAAACACTGGAAAAACTAAGTGGAGAAATAGATGCCTCTACAATTATAGTGGAGGACTTTAATACACCATTAGAAAGAATATCTTGACAGAGAATCAATAAAGAAACAAAGACTTTGAATAATACATCAGAGGATCTTGACCTATTTGACATATACAGAACACTATACCCAAATACAGCGGGATATACATTCTTCTCAAATGCTCATGGATCATTCTCCAAGATAGACTGCATGCTAGGCCACAGAACAACTCTCAATGAATTCAGAAAGTTTGAAATTATACAAAGTAATTTCTCTGGCCACAGTGAAACAAAGCTGGAATTCAATAAAGGCCAGAGAACCAGACTAGGCACAAAGATATGGAAGTTAAGTAACATACTCTTAGACAGTCAGTGGATCAAGGAGGAAATCACAAAAGAAATCAGTAACTTCCTTGTAACAAATGAAAATGACAACACAACATATCAAAACCTATGGGACACAGCAAAAGTGATATTGAGAGGGAAATTCACAGCTATAAATGCATATATCAAAAAAGAAGAAAGAGCTAAAATCAAAGACCTAACTTCACACCTGAAGGAATTAGAAAAAGAAAAACAAATTAACCCCAAAAGAAGTAGACAGATTTGAGCAGAACTAAATGAAATCAAGAAAAAAGAAAGCAACAGAAAAAATAAACAAAGTAAAAAGCATGTTCTTCGAGAAGATCAATAAAATTGGCAAACCACTAGTTAGGCTAACAATGAAAAAGAAAGAAAGAAGACTCAAATACACAAAATAAGAAATGAGGAAGGGGATATCATCACTAACCTGCAGAAATAAAAAGTAGCATAAAAGGGTACATTTTAAAATGATATGCCAACAAGATGAACAATTTAGAGGAAATGAACAAATTTCTAGAAACACATAAGCAGCCTACATTAACAAAAGAAGAAATTGATGAGCTCAGCAGACCAATCACATGTAGTGAGATAGAATCACTTATCAAAACCTCCCAACTAAGAAAAGCCCAGGCCCAGATGGCTTTGCAGGTGAGTTCTACCCAACATTCCAGAAAGAACTGACACCAATCCTGCTTAAACTCTTCCAAAAAATAGAAGTGGAAGGAACATTACCTAACTCACTCTATGATGCCAACCTCACCTTAATAACAAAGACAAACAGAGATGCTACAAGAAAAGAAAACTATAGACCAATCTACCTAATGAATCTAGGTACTAAAATCCTCAACAAAATACTTGCTAATCGTATTCAACAACACATCAAATGAATTATACACCATGAACAAGTGGGCTTCATCCCTGGGATGCAAAGATGGTTCAATATAAGAAAATCAATCAATGTTGTACACCACATAAACAGATTGAAAGAAAAAAATCACATAATCTTCTCTATACATGCATAAAAAGCATTTGACAAAATATATCACTGTTTCCTGATAAAAACACTAGAAAACATAGGGATAGAAGGAAACTTCCTCAACATGATAAAGGGTATATATGAAAAACCCACAGCTAAGATCATATACAATGGTGAAATCCTGAAAGCTTTCCCTCTAAGATTGAGAACTAGACAAGGTTGCCCACTATCACTGCTCTTATTTAAGATTGTGTGAGAAGTACTTGCTTGAGCACTTAGGCAAGAAAAAGATATAAAAGTCATCCAAATTGGAAAGGAAGAAGTAAAAACTTCACTATTTGCAGACGACCTGATCCTGTACACAGGATCCCTGAAAAATATACAACAAAGCTTCTAGAGCTTATAAATGAGTTCAGTAAAGTCACAGGTTATAAGATAATTTTGCAAAAATCAGTAACATTTCTGTACAATAATGAGCAATCTGAGGAGGAAATCAGGAAAAAATACCATTTATGATAGCAACTAAAAGAATCAAATACCTAGGAATAATTTAGCTAAAGACGCAAATGACATATATGCAGAAAATTACATAACACTGTTAAAGTAAATCAAAGAAGACTTAAATAAATGGAAGAATATTTCCTGTTCATGGATAGGAAGACTATACATTATTAACATGTCTATCCTACCCAAACTGATATACAGATTTAACACAATCGCAATAAAAATCAACACAGCTTTTTTTACTGAATTGGAAAAACTAACTATGAAATTCATTTGGAAGGGCAAGAGGCCCCGCATAGTCAAAGACATATTGAAAAAGAAAAATGAAATCACATTATGATTTTAAAACATAATACAAAGCTACAGTGGTCAAATGTGCATGGCATTGTCACAAGGATAGACATACTGACCAATGGAACCGAATTGAAAGTTCTGATATAGATCCTCGTGTATACAGCCATCTGATACTCAGCCAGGCAACCAAGCCCACTCAACTGGGAGAAAATGGCCTCTTCAACAAATGGTCCTTGGAGAATTGTATATCCATATTCAAAAGAATAAGATAGGAACACCATCTCATACTTTATACAAAAATTAACTCAAGATGGATCAAAGTTCTAAATATAAGAGCCAAGACTATAAAGACATTGGAAGATAATGTAAGGAAACATCTGCAGGACCTTATAATAGGAAATGATTTCATTTATTTCACACCCAAAGCATGAGAAGCAAAAGAAAAAATAGACAAATGGGACCTCTTCAAAATGAAAACATTTGCACTCAAATGAGTTTGTCAAGAAAGTGAAAATGCAGCCTACCTAATGGGAGAAAATATTTGGTAACCACATACCTGATAGCAGTCTATTATCTATCTGATATAAAGAAATCCTACATCTTGAAAATAAAAAGATAAATAACCCATTTAAAAAATAGGAAAGTGGTTTGAATAGACACTTCTCTAAAGAAGAAATACAAATGGATAAGCACATGAAAAGATGCTCAACATCACTAGCTAGTAGGGAAATTCAATTCAAAACTACAATGAGATGCCATCTTACACCCACAGAAGACTACAAGTATTTGAGAGGATGTGGAGGAATAGGAAACCTCATCCACTGCTGGTGGGAATGTAGAATTGTGCAGACATTGTGGAGGACAGTTTGCTGGTTCCCAGGAGAATTGAAAGCAAGGACATGACCAGATATATGCACACCAATGTTCATTGCGGCATTAATCATTATTGCCAAAAGTTGGAATCAACCGAAATGCCCGTCAACTGATGAATGAATAAACTAAATGTGGCATATACATACAATGCAATATTACTCAGCTGTAAGAAGGAATACAGTACTATATAACACACAGGAAAGCGTGGATGAACCTTGAGGAACTTATGTTGAGTGAAGCAAGCCATGCATTGAAGGACAGATATTACATGACCTCAACAATATAAATTAAGCAAACTGAGCAGACTCACAGACCTAAAGTCTGGAAGACAGGTTTACAGGAAACATAAAGGGAGAAGAAGGTTGTGAGCCAATACCCATATGGGCAAAAGAGGTGACAAGATAGAAGCATGTAGTTGTGCAGTAAAGGGACATGACAGGGGTATAGTGGTAAGATTGGGTTGGGTGCCGCAGGTTTGACAGAGGCACAGAGTCAGGAGGGTGGGAAGGGTGGGTTGGATGGTCCATAGAACTGGGGTAGGGTTGGGGGAAGGAATAGTTGAACACTTGGGGATTGGTGGGTAAGTGGTTGAAATTACAATGTTGGGAATGCTCATCTGGCAATATGACAGGGAAGGTTTACTGGTTTAGGGTGTTGGATGGGTGGCATTTGGGCCAGGGTGCACCTGGAGCTGGCTTCTAGGGTGCATGGTGAATGATTAATTGACATAGAGTGTTGCCTCAGTGGGTAGAGACTCACATAATCAGTGGGATGGTGTTGGACTCCCATCCTAGGGAGGCTGCTCTGTTCTCAAACAGAGGGACAGGAGTTACTTGAGCGCATTAGTGGTACCTAATAGGGGAGGACAGACCAGTGTGTCAAGCCCTCAGTGAAGATGCAAGTAACTATGAATCTTGTCCTTCAAGGAGTGAAGCCTGGTTGTCACCATGGGCTCAAAGGAGAGGTAGAGGGAGGAATAAAATAGATTGAACAGGGGACATTTTGGGGGTGATGAAAGTGTTCTGCATGATCTTGCAAAGATGAATACAGGACACATTAAATTTTATCAAATCTTATAAAAGTATGTGGTCCAAAATGTAAACCATAATGTGAACCATTGATGTTGATTAGTAGCTATGTTTCAATACATGTGCATCAATTGTAACAAATGTACCATCCACATATAAAATGTTATTGATGAGGGAAAGGGGGAAAGAGGGAGGATGTTGGGTATATGGGAATCCTCTGTATTTTTCTGTATGTGACTCTACTGTGACCTAAAACTTCTTTGAAGAAAAAATGAAAAAAAAAAGACACTGGGGGAATAAATGGAAGGAAATGTCACTGTACACACAGGACAACCGTCTTACAGTGGTGAAAGGCAAAGTGCAAAAAAAAATTTTTTTTCTTCAATTTTTTTCATTATTTTTTAATATTCCAATTTTTAAAAATATTATTCTATTTCTACTTTTCATTAATTTTTCTGTACTTTACTTCTTATGTATAAAACTATCATTACTACTTTATTTTCTTATTAATTGTATGTGGCTATTTTATTGGCTTCATTTTTGAAGAAATTTTAGATTACAGAAGGGTTATAACTGTGTCAGGGGAGGATCATTGGTGTGGGGTGTGAGTGAGGGAGGATACATGGGAGGAAGTTCACCTGGGTATACATATAAGGCATATAAATGTGTTCAAATGCTCATGGGGCATTGTCACAGTGGGTGGAGATTCACACAATAACCAAAAATATCAAATTCCCATCTGGGGGAGCTCTGGCACATTCTCTGATGGAACAACAAAAATGTCCCAAGTAGAGGGACAATGACTTGTGAAGGAGGATGCTCCACTGAAGGACCTTTGATATTGATGACTATGCTTATGAGCCTTTGCTCTTGAAATTGAAACTTAGCCTACTGACATAAGGTACCTAAGAGTTACCTATGGGGAGCCTACTTATTGCTCACATGTGGCCTCTCTCTAAGCCGAACACAGCATATAAAAAAAATAACTTCCCTTAGTGTGGGACATATCTCTGGGAATGAGCCTCCCTGGCCCTGAGGGAATGCTATCAAGTACTAACAAGCAATGCATCTGGGAAAAAATAAATAAATAAAAATTAAAAAATAACACCTTGACCAAAAGGGAGAAAAGCTAAAGACAAATGAGTCTGTATGTTTAAGAGAATTCGAAATGAGTCAGGAAGCCATCTCAGAGGTAGTGCTTATGCAATCTAAACAGGATCTCATTGACAGCCAAAATCAATATGACCCCAAGTAGCAAAGCTTCTCAGGGATATGGAGACATCCAGACACGACAGGCAGGGCAGACAGCTCAGAAATTTGGCTTCTTGTCAGTGGGCCCTAATCTGTTATTTATGCTCCAGTGTGACTGAGTTAGACTCAGCAGTGGTTTCCCTGCACATGATTCTTCTGTCTTTCTATTTGAACCTGTAATTAGTACTAGAGTTGGTAGGTGTACATCCAAGGGACTTGAACTTTTGGGCTATCCATGTGCCAGCTAAGCCCTGAAACTCAACAGAGTTGCAACATCTACTCTCCAGTTCAATGGACTCATCCAGGACAACTAACAGGGAGGAGATGATGGACAAACAGCATACTAAGGAACTGAGAGTGCCTACAATTGCAAGCAAGAGAGTCCAATCCATCAGATGTATGGGACCAAAGCCCCCATCAATTAATGTTGGAGTGGGCATCACCGTCCCAGAGTCCTCAGGATTGGGAAATGAACTATGGACTAAAATAAACTTACTAGTATTCTACTATAGGCTACTTGTGATTCTAGCAATGGAGGAAATATCATTGTTGTGGAAGCAATGACCCATGGATGTTCTGGGGTTAGGGAGAGGGAAAAACAGTTGTAATAGGGGGACAATTTTGGGACTTGGGAATCATCTGAATGACGTTACAATGACAAATACAGGCCATTATATATCCAGCCATAACCTACAGAGTCGAATGGGAAAGAGTGTAATCCACAATGTAAAGGATAATCCATCTTTAGTGGCAATGCTCCAAAATGTGTTCATCAATTGCAATGAATGCACCACATTGATAAAAGATGTTGCTAATGTGGGAATATGTGGGAGGTGTGGGGAGAGGGCTTATGGGAATCCCCTATATATTCTCTGTAACATTTATGTAATCGAAGTATCTTTTAAAAAATAGAAAAAGTGCAAAAAACAATAGAGAATCAAAGAAAAATAGTTGAAATCTGTTTAAAAGTTAAATACATACATACATATACAGTGATGAGAAAAAATAGGGTCTAGATATTTCAGCTTCAAAGAAATGTTGAATATGTAACAACTGTACTATTCTGCAC
Source organism: Cabassous unicinctus (assembly GCA_029593785.1). Taxonomy (NCBI): domain Eukaryota; kingdom Metazoa; phylum Chordata; class Mammalia; order Cingulata; family Chlamyphoridae; genus Cabassous; species Cabassous unicinctus. The sequence goes on from JAQZBX010021417.1 coordinate 24,016, forward strand.
TGAGCTGTCACTAGAAATTAAAGTAAAAATGATAATCATCCCTCAGAAATGCCAAAGGATAAAATTATATTAGATAAATTATGATATGTTCATATGGAAGTGTTTATAACTCATTGATATGTCTTCTTTTGAAATCTAATTTTGAATATACGTTCAATGCTGTAAAGGGAGTTAGAAACCAAAAGAATTTATACATTGTTCTTTACTCTTGAGTCACAAGTACATCTCAACACTCACTGAGTTAAATATTACTTTGTTAAACTCTTCTCTCATTTCCTAGCTTCCCAAAAGTATTCACAATTAAATATTTTCATTTGAAACTATTGAAAATCATTGATGCATATATAGTACATCCCTTGTTTAATGCAAAGATGATAACTGAATATATACTGAGGAATATTTTGTGATTTTTCTAATAGGCTAAGCCTTGTGAAATTGGGAAACCAGAGAAACAAGACTTTAACTCTAAGATTCAATGTCTATGATATGAAATCTGCCAGTATGAATAGTCCTCAGAATCATAATTAGGACCTGTAGTATGGGTATAGACAATTTTGAAACACAAAGTCAAATAAGAAAATATTTAAGCCTTAGTAAATTCCATTCTAAGAAACAATATAGCAATAAACATAGAAGGAAGATGTGCCAGTTATATCCAAATGTAACTTGGAAAGACAGGAATCTAATTTATCAAGAGACACATTCAGAAATTAAGTAGCACATTTCTTCTTACAAAGCTATCATCTGTCCCTCACATCAAAGAATCACTGCCACCTCACAGTTGTGGTCCTCTCCCACCTCAGGAATGCCTTGACTTGAAGAGGTGATTGCCATGATGAAAACTGGTTTTGTTGATCTTGCTTTTTTCCTATGGTAACTGGTATTTTTAAAAAAATATCTTCCAGAGTCAGGTTTCATAACATATATACTATTTAAATCAATCGATATAATTTTGTATTTCAAATTAATTTCATGTTGCTGTACTTAATTTTTTGTGGCATTAATGATATTCCATTTTGTAAATGTACCAACATTTATTCATTATGGACTTATAAAATTCAATGTCAATTCCATTCTTCTGAATGTATCCTTATATACATATGCAGGAGTTTACCTTAGGTATGTATGTATGAGTGAAATTGTTGGATCATCACCATATGAATGTGACCTTTAAGTTATAGCTAAATGTTGTCCAAAGTTATTATGTTATTATGCCATTCTTCAAATATGTATATAAAAATCACTGGACTCACTGAAGTTGTTCAGAAAATTTAATTTCACATCATTCTCTTTAGATTAATTCAGAATAAACTTCACTAAGTAGAAAATATAAACCAAACTCTGGTGTCTGACCTTATTATTCTTGTATTTTGCAATTCATATTGTTCCAAGGATTTCTCTGATATATTCTTCATTTTATTTGATCACCATATTATGCAACAGCTTCACCATCCTCTTAATCATCACTGTAGAAGTACAGTGATGAAGAAGAAGTCCACTTCTACTTTATCTTCTTGTAAGCCCATCCCTCTTTCAATGCCTTTTACCTTTCCTCTGTCATACAACTAAAATGATTAAAGACTTACACAAAGAAAACAAGATAATCTCCTTTGGCAGCTGCAAATACCAGATTTTCTTTGGACATTTTTGGAGTGGATAAGATGATGCTACTTGTGTCAATGGCATCCAGCCATTAGGTGGTCATCTGCAAGGTACTCCATTAATGAATCCTCAAGAAATGTGCACTGGATTTTTTATATGCTATCATGGATCATTGGATTTGTGCATTTCAAATAATCCAATTAATTATGTTTATAAAGCTGCCCATCTGTGGACCTAGGGAATTCATATTTCCATGTTTCAATTTTGATAATTTTTATGGATCTATCTTTTCAATTTGGCAATCTTTTCTTATGCTGCATGAAGTGTTCTTTTAAGGCTGTCTTAAATTCATATTTTTATGTTTTTTAGTTATGAAATATTACTTGGCTCTTTCTTCAACTTTCTATTTCTCTGTTAAACCTACTCCCCATTTCTTCCATTTGTTCATCTTTTCTCTTAATGTCTTTTTAAATGTATTATAGTCATTTTAAACTCTGCTAATTTCAAAAATTGATCATTTGTGATCTGTTATTGTTAATTATTTTCCTATTAATTGGTGGGCACATATCCCTGCCTCTTAACAGGTTTCATAATTTTTTGTGTGTGTTAGACATTGTTTATAAAGAAAATCTGACCTGATTTATTTCTCTAAAAACCATTTCCTCTTACAATTAAGCATAGAGGTTAAGTAGTGACCACCTCAATCCAATCAGATTTTGAGCTGATTTCAGTCTGCATTGTAGTTTGTTCTGTTTTGTTTTTTGATTTTTTCTTTATTTTGCTTTGTGTTTTTATAAGAGTCAACCCAGCGCTGGTTGGTGCCTGCTCTCTGATTATATCAATTCCAGGTTTTGGTTGTGATTCTGTCTTTTTTTCCTCAGTCTGAAAGACTGGGATTTAGTTTTGTCTTCAGAATTTTTGAGTTTAGAATTTTAACTTTCTTCTCTCCTGTTCCAAAAGTTTCAGAAATATGGCATAATTCCCAAGTGCAAAACAAGTTTTATGATTATATACAATAATTTAAAGCAGAGAACTAAAGTCCATTACAAATATACATATAAAGCAAAAAAATAATCATGAGCTGGAAAATATAAAATATGACTGATATATTAATAAGAAAGAATTTTGGATGGCAGATACTTAGGCTAGAGAGTTATCTCAAAGTTGAGCAGTGAATTTCACCAAATTTTCTACTTATAAGGGAAAGATAAACAAATTTTTTTCACAATTTATGTTGATGATATTATCATGTATATCATATAATAAAAATTTGGAAAACATATCATGAAAGAGAAGAGATACACACCGTGGTAGAGAAAACTAGTCAGTAAACAGTTGGCAATATACTTGTTGTATATTAATAAAACCATGAAATGATCAGATAAAAATCTGAACCCCAGTTCAAAGAATATTCATGAATTGATTGATTCATAAATATTTATTCACAATTTCCTTGGCTAACTGGGTATAGAGCTTGAATCAATTAGAAAGGAAACAACACAAGCAAAAGTAAGAACAGTAGGCATAGGTCAAATCTAGGAAACACAGTCTCTGCAGCTCTTCATCTTATGTCTTCTCCTACCGTTAGTCAAGCTGCCCTTATTACAAGTGCCTATCAGTCCTCCATTTGCTCACCTGCTACTGCTTTATTCTTCCTTCTTCCACATTTTAAGTTCCTCTCTTAAAAATATTTTTCTTTCAGACAAAATGCATATTCAATTATTGATACATGGGTTTAAATAGGAAAGTTGTATATTTCCTAGTGCTTTCTAATTTTGGGTATGGTGCTTCTATGTTAATTAATTTGAATCCAGGCTCTCTAATATCTGAGGCCATACTTAGAACAGATTTGAAGGCTGTAATCTATGCATTTTATCAATATTCCCTGAACATTTACTGGGGACTGTAATGCTGTTACAAAAAGCTTTTCAGATAGAGATTTAATGTGATAATCCAATGTAACATCATAATAAATAATCTATTCCAAATAATACAAGATGTTGAAATTAGATGAAACATAGATAAACAATAGTTAATCTTTTGCAATACATACTTGGAGAATGTTTCAATATAAATAATGAGGCAATGAACAAAAAATAAATAAATCAACATGGAGCAGGAGCAACATTGTTTCATGGAAAAACAAGGAAGAGCCAATTTATCTTTTGATATAGAAAATTTTCCAATCTACTAAGAGGAAAATATCAACTACAATAGTGTTCTGTGACTAAAATATTTTGGTCTGTTAATCCTTTTTGAGGGTATCAACAGATTACTAAACATAGAACTCACAAAATAATGTGTTATTTCTTTATTTAATGCCCTAATGTACATTAAAATAAACTGGAAAATAGCAATTAAATATGAAATCACATAAATCATTACTCACTTTGGTTAGAATTATCCAAGATATTTAGTTTCATAAATTAGAACAATTACCATACTAATCCAATAGGATAATCTGTACATTAAACACCTTAAGTGTCTGTGGGGTGAACTCCTATTTGAATATATTAATTATTTAGGAATTTGTCTTACTTGAAGTGCTTGGAATATACACAATGCAACATATGACCACATTAGTTATTAAGGAGATCTTCTTCAAAATCAGGAGTTGACTACTCAGTTTCTTCATTGCCATCACCATGTCCTTGTTCCCCAATGTGTAAATGGCAGGATTCAGGATGGGTGTGATCATAAAGTCCAAAATGGCAAGAAACTTATCCACTGGCACTGTAGGAAATGGCCACATATAGATAAAGATGCATGGTTCAAAGAACAAAATCACCACAAATATGTGAGCTGATAAGAGTAGAGAGGGCCTTAGACAAGCCAGCTGCAGAGCTTTTCCACACACTAAGCAGATAAAGATGTAGGAGATAATAAGAGGAAAGTGCCCATGGAAATGAACCCACTGTTGGCAGTAACCGTGAACTCCAAGGTGTAGGTGTCTGTGCAGGCAAGTTTGATAAACCATGGAAGACCACAATAAAAGGTTTCTATCTCATTAGGGCAACAAAAAGCTAAATGGACAACAAAGCCTAACTGGGCCACAGAGTGAATTAAACCAATAACTGAAGCAACAGATAGAAGCAAAATGCACATCTGTGGGTTATTGATGGTCAGGTAGTGGAGGGGCTTACAAATGGCAACATAACAGTCCAAGGCCATGGCTATGAGCAGCACCATCTCAGATCTACCCAGGACATGAAGGATAAATATTTGCAGGATGCATCCCTGGAATGATATTGTTTTGTGCCCAGAGTACATGTCAGAAATCATCTCCGGAACTGTTACGGTAGAAAGGCACAAATCAATAAATGAGATGTTGGCTAACAAGAAGTACATGGAAATATGTAAATGAGGATCAAAGGTCACTGTAAACACAACTAGAAGGTTCCCTAGAACAATTGATACATATAAAATGTATCAATTTTATATGAGAAAATGCTGCATTTGTCTGTAGGAAGAAAGTCCCAAGAACACAATTCAGACACCTCATCAATTTGCTTCATACATTGGAATTGCATTATCTGTGGAAGGAACAAAGAAAAGTAATTTTAAAGGAATGCACATCAGAACTGAAGTGAAAAACATTTGCAGAACAGAATCTGTAGTATGATTTGGTATGTACATATGTAAAACCAATTGAAGCCATAGGGCAATTTGATGTAATTATGAATTCCAAAAATATAATTGGATCATGCTTGTAAACTGATCTGTTAATCTGGGCATGATTAAGTCATGATTAGGGCATTGACTGGGCCATGTCAGTAGGCCATTGAGCCCCACCCCTTGGTGGGTGGGGAAGAAAATATAAAAGGCATCACAAAGAACAGAGTTGTAGCAGTTTTTGAGAAGCAGTTTTGATGTTGGAGTTTTGATGTTGGAGAGACGGCCCCAGGAGAAGAGAAGTGAGCCATTTGGCTGATAGTCTACAGCTGACCTCGTGGAGGAACCACAGGCACTAAGCCAGGAGAGAAACGCAGCCCCGAGAAGAGAGGAACCCAAGAAGCCTGAAACCTGGCAAGCACTGGCAGCTGTCTTACTCCAACACGTGGCAATGGAATTTGGTGAGAGAAGAAACTTAATGCTTAATGGCCTGGTATCTGTGGACTACTACCCCAAATAAATACACTTTATAAAGACCAACCCACTTTTGGTATCTCACATTAGCACCCCTGTGGCTGACTAATATACCAATATAAAGAACAATGGACAAAGTTTTTAGAATTATTAATTTGGTAAAATGTGATAATAGACAACTTAAACTTCCTAATGTCATTATGTTTGCAATTTTAATGCATTTAAAATTATTATTATTTATTAATTACATATATGGATTTTCATATAAAAAGGATACATAATGGACAATATGTTACAATAAGAAATACCACACAAGCCTGAAGAAAACAAAATGAAGATGTACTAGTAGAAGAATAATTCATCTCTAAACAAACCTCAAAAATATCAGAATAGAAAATTCTGATAGAGTAGAAGACCCAGTATATAAATAGATTGATTTATTTCTTGGTTGGTTAAGGATAGGGCTAATAAAAAAGAAAAGGAAAAGGGAGGGAGGTGACAGAAATAAAATACAAATAGGAGAAGACACAAATAAGCAAACAATTTGGAGGATAAAAGAAAGGATGAAAGGCAGATAGTGTCTGGGTGCTACCATATTCCTTACAAACTTCTTTAAACTCCATCAATGACCTCTACACCTTCAGAACAGAACTTAACACTCCATATTATAGGTAAACTGACCTCAATCTACTTTTCCACTTCTTACCTATCTCCCACCCTCATAATGACTAAGTATCATCAGTTACTTGGGTAATGCAATATTTAATTTTTGGTTTGACTGCTTGTTTGGTTATTTTTGAAAACTGAACCTAACCGTGCATTTTTATGTTCTCCTGAAGGCCTATATATATATATATTTTTTTTTTTGGTTTGTTTCTTTGTTTTTTGAATGCCTATATTTTATAAGTCACAAATCATGCATCCCTTCCTCAGAAAAAGCTTCCTCTTTTTTTCCTGCCTTTTTTGTCCTTATTCTAAAAAACTCTCAGGACATGTTCTTCAGACAAGTGTCATAAAATTAATGACACTGTTTTGTAATATACAATTGGCTATACTGTCTATAACTCCTATTGTATTTATGAGCTTCACAAAGACAAAATTAACATTTTATTCACAAATTCCAGAAAATAGTAAATGATTAACACACATATAGATAGATGAAGGCATGGTTAAATGATGATAATACTACCTTGGGATTTAATGTTTTTTCTCATGATTTTGACACTATCCATAGAATGGCAAATTAGATTTTAATTCAAAATAAAACTAAGGACTTGGCAAAATGAATGAATCCCTCACAAACTGCCTGTTACTTACTCTAAAGCCAAAAAATAAATCCAAATTTTATGGGAGGGTCATCCAAAGGAGAATATGAATCCAGAATTTACTTGTGAGGAACACATATGTACTTTTTAAAGATTTATTTTGAATAGCAAATAGCAGCTAATAGCAAATAGCAGCTAATAGCACTGAATAACATGCAGCAGTAAGTTAGAAAAGAGAGAGATGTAACATGCAGACCCCTGAATTCCATTCTCCTACCTCAGAGTCCACTGGATAATTTCACGTGTCCTTGATGGGGACAAGGGGAATGTGGTTGGACTTTGGAGCTTTGTTAGCCATATTCTGTCCAGAAACTGCACCATCTCAGAGATTTCTATTCCACCCTATATCAGATACGTATTTGTTAAATAATATCCACTTTTCCCCCAAAGTTCTTTCTTAGGGAGCCAACTTCATTTACTTTCAGATACCTCCATAACAAATTTAATTCTTATTCATTTTTTTTTTTTTACTTCCTCACCAAACACCGTTTGGTACTGCTGGAAAATACAGCTGTTGAGGCACTGAAAATAATTAACTTATCTAAAAAAACTTATTTCTCTCCAGTAAGAAGTGTATTCAAATCATCCACCCCACCCCCACCGAGCATATGCTAGAACTGAAGTGTCTTTAATTTAAGATCCCTCTTTCTCCTTCATCCTTTCTGATACCTATCATCTCATCACCTACTAAGCATGAAACCTGGAATACTCTAGCATCAGACTTAAACTGTCCTGCATTTTGAAGGGCAATATAATAATATATAGAGCTTGGTGTAGAAACTGAAGTATTCTGCGGAAACCCCTGGAACAAATGTCTTATGAACAACTCACAAAAACCATCTAAATCAAATGTGTAGGAAGTAGAAAGAAAGAAACTTTGGATCTAATGAGTTTTCAAAAACCTTTAAGCACAATCCAATAAAGTTTACATCATAATCAATTGTCCAAGTTCTTCTAACTCCTCCTGGAAATGTTATGTACATACTCAAATTGTCCACATGAATTAGATACATGAAAGAATTCACGATGGGGAGCAGATGTGGCTCAAGTTGTTGAACTCCCCCCTTCCACATGGGAGGTCCCAGTTTGGTTCTCTGAGACTCCCGGGGAAAAAAAGAAAAAACAAACAACAATCAAAACAAAAAAATCAACTCAGGAAAGCCAATATGGCTCAGTAGTTGAGCTTTGTCTTTCCAAAAAAGAGGTCTCGGGTTCAATCCCCCATGCCCCCCATTACCTAAAAAAAAAAAAAAAAAAAAAAA
>JAQZBX010021418.1:0-13220 GCA_029593785.1 Cabassous unicinctus
GTTGGGGACATTAGAGGTGACAGGGTGGAGGCGAATCAGGAGTGACTGCTAATGGGTATGTGGTTTGTTTGAGGGATGATGAGAATGATCTAAAACTGATTGTGATGATGGTTGTATAAATCTGTGAATATACTACAAACCATTGAATCATGCACTTTCAACGGGTTAATTGTATAGTATGTGAATTGTATTACAATAAATCATCATATATATATTAAAATATATATATATATTTTTTTATTTTTAAACAATTTATTGAAGCATATGATTCAAACATGAACATACATAAACTATAAGTGTTCAGTAAACATCGTGATCTTACAAAACAAACATGCGTAACATCATAGAGGGCTCCCACACATCACCCCCCCACAAACATCTTGCCTTGTGAAACATTTGTTAACAAATCATGAAAGAGCATCGTCAAAGTATTACTACTAACTATAGTCCGAATCTTCCTCCCCTATACATTTTTTTAAGGATTTATTTATTTACTTATATCCATTTTTAAACCCCTCCCTCGTTTTTGCTGTTTCTGTGCCCATTCGATGGGCAACTCTCTGTGTCCATTTCCTGCCCTCTTCTCATCCTTCTCCTCCTGTCTTCACTGGAATTCGATCCTCAGAATCTCCGATGTGGGAGAGAGGCGTCCTACTGCCTGCGCCAACTTAGTTCTTAGTTTTTCAGTGCGTCTCGTATTGGCTTTCCCTTGTGTTACTCTTCTGTTACTTCATCATCTTGCTGTGTGGCTCGCGGGGCCTGGCGGCGCATCCGTCAGTAACTTTTAGTATTATTTTAAATTCTCTGTAATAATGCATCCCTGGGACAGACTACTCCCATCACCTTTCCTTGGAATTGCTGAATTACACATTTGTAAATAGTCAATGATCATCAGGATGAATTGGCACTGTTTTGAACTGCTTTTATAATAATTCCTTTTAGATTCTGCATATCTAAAGATCAAAAGGCTTTGTTAGATAGCAGCAAACATCTTAGTCAATCTACTCAAAAAGTTTATGGATTTTTCCTATTTCAAAAAAATTTTTTATTGAAACATAATAAACCCAAAGAAAAGTAATCATATCTAGCCTGCCCAATTTTCACAAGCAGATCACACTCATATAACCAGAATCCAGATCAAGAAACAAGCTATCATCACCAAAGCCTCCTCTCTGCCCCTTTCCTTCAGTCCCTACCATATCACTACATTTGACTACCATTTCCCGTTTATGTAAATAGGATCCATACAGTCAGCATTCTTTTGTATCTGGATCCTTTCACCAAACATTTTGTTTGTGATATTTGTTCACATTAATTGTGTGTGGTTGCAGATGGTTCGGTCTTATTATTGTACAGTATTCCATTGTATGACTACATGGTATGACTATAGCACAGTCTATTATCCAAGGATATTTGGATTTTCTCTGATTTTCAGTTATTATCAACAATACTGTTATGAATAGTCTAGTTCATGTCTTTTGGTGAACATATGTGCAACTTTCTGTTGAGCATTTACCTAGGCGTGGAATGTACATGTTCAGCTTTAGTATATTCTACCAAACAATTTCCCAAAGTTGTCTTCAAAAGGCTTATGTTAAGAATTGCCCTATCACTTCTAAACCGCAAAGTCCTTTAGGTTGAGTGAAGTAACAGGCTCCTGGAGAAAGACACACAATGGATGTTTCTGGTTAAATGAACTGTGGGGGTAGAGAACTTTGAAGCATTTAAAGCTGTCACTTGAGCTGAGCACTCCAGGAAACTGCCTGGAAGAAGAAAAGGCTCCATTTCCCAGACTCTGTTTCAGATCATTCTCTGTCTGGTGATTTCCCCACTAGAGGTTCTAAGCCATCTTCTGCAATCGCTGAAAAACTGAAGAGACAAGAAGAAATAAAGGAAAGAATGGGGAGGATTCTAAGGATGTAAAGAAATCAAGACAGGTTCCAGAGAAAGGTCAGAATATTCAGAGCCAACGTTTGAAAAGAAATCTGTAAATCACAAAATGAAATGGCCAGGGTAGCCGATGTGGCTCAGTGGTTTAGCGCTGGCTTCCCACATGCGAGGTCCAGGGTTCAATCCCCCGTCCTGGTACCTCACACACACAAAAATAAAATAAAATTTAAAAAAATGAAATGGCTAGCCAATTCCTTTCCTTCTCTTCTTTGTGACCATTCCTTCAAAACCAAAGTCCTTAAAGAACCATCCCGGGACGGACAGTAAGAGCATGTTCACACAGTAGCAGCCCTTCGTAGCTCTATATTTTACTCAGCCCTTCCTCCAAAGCTCTTCTCTATCTTACTTGTCAGGATTTCACTCATTGTGGAGATCAGTTCTGTCCCCTGACTTTCAGATCTGGGTGTACCACTCCAGTTAGCCTACCTAGACGACACTTGAAATTCAACACCTTCAACCACTCAGTCCTTCTCGCTAAAATTCAGCCTTTGCTCCCTTCACTCCCCTCATCCTTTACAACCAGTCTGGTTCAAGTCCTATCAATTCTACCTCCAGTATCACCACCCTGATCTCTCCCACCATCACCTCTCGCCTGGACTCCACAACAGCCCCCCAACGTGTCTCCCTGCCTCTAGGCCGGCTTTCCCCAGACCTGTTTCCACCCACATCCTTAGAAATCTTTCATATGAATCTGCTTATGTCCGCTCTCCACCCGAAAGCCTTTGATGACCTTTCCAGTGTCCTCAGAATGAAAAACTCCGTAATAGATTCAGTGAGATCCTCGGATTCCTGGCCACTGCCTCTCTCTGCAGCCTCATCTCTCAATCACCTCTCTGTTATGCTAATGATCCAGCCATGCTGAACTTCCTTCAGTTTCCTGAATATATACTGTGTGTTCTCTTTTCCCCTTATTTAGCTTTTTTAAAAAATATAAGGGGGTGGATGCGGCTCGGATGGTTGGGCATCCATCTCTCATGTGGAGGGACCTAGGTTCGATCCCCGGGACCTCCCTGTGGAGATAAAGAAAAATATGGAGGGTGTGCGGGCCCCCAGGCCCCTTGAGTGGGTGTGCCATCAGGCCCCATGAGCAGGTGCACCATTGGGCCCTGCTGGGCCACGCAGCAAGATGATGACGTGGCAGGGGAGTGACACAGGGGAAAGCTGGCACGGGACGTGCCAAAAAACGAGGAGCTGGGGTGGTGCAGGTGATGGGATGCCTCTCTCCCACATCGAGGGTTCCCGGGTTGAGTCCTGGTGGGGACAGGAGGAGAGGGATGGGAGGAGAGGGCAGGGGGCAGATACAGAGAGTTGCCCAGCAAATGAATGCAGGGACAGCAGAAAATGGGGTGAGGGGGTAAAGGTGGATGAAAGTGAAAAAATAGATAGATCTTAAAAAATATATATAGAGAGAGCGAATATTCTCGCTGTCCTGATTTTGTGATAATCAGGGTAGGTTAAACATTTGCTATATTAGAAACCATGCATATGTCCCCAGACTTAGTTTTCCTCCCTAGGTCTGGTTTTCAGAATGCTGGTGATAAACTAAGCCTGATTTATTATATGACCATCCTGTATGGGAAATGACTGTAACTCTAGGTATCTTTGGTCAACCTTAAGAGATACAGCAGGCAGACAGATGTGGCTCTGGTGGTTGGGCGTCCATCTCCCATATGGAGAGACCTGGGTTGGACCCCCGGGACCTCCTGGTAAAAATTGAAAAAAGAAAAATATAGAAGGCGGGTGGGCCACCAGTCCCCGACCGCAGGTGCGTCTCCAGGCCCTGTGCAGGGTGAGCAGCCAAGTTACGGACTATAGTTAGTAGTAATACTTTGAGGATGTTCTTTCATGATTTGTTAACAAATGTTTGACAACAATGCAGGGTGTTTGTGGGGGGGGGGTGATGTGTGGGATCTGGAAGACCAGTGTTAGCTCTATCTCTTGCTAGCCTTGTGACTCTGATAACATTCACCACCTTTCTGGGCCTTGGTTTTATCATTCCTAAAATGGGAATTATAATAGTATCGGCCTCAGAGGTTACAGGGGCCAGGTGTTGGGAGCTTAAGAGGAGGCTGGACACCTGCTGGTGATGGGAAGCTGGGCTGGACTCCACTGTCCAGGCCCTTGGTCACCCAATCATTCAATTACTCATTCATTTCCTGTTTCTGAAGCTCCCACGATGTTCTAACATGGTTCCAAGCTCTGGAGATGCAGAGATGCCTAACGCTCAGGCGACTTTGTGCTCTTGAGGGAGACAATCATGGAAATAACCAATGAAAACAGTGTCGTATCATGACATCTTCAACTTCCAGGAATCTCATTACAGCAGTTCTGAGGCTGAAGAGGCTCTTGAGAGCTCATGTAGTGCATCCTCTGTCCTTAAGTAGGACAGCACCAAAACCATCTCAGCCAGGGGAGGAACTCCATTTCAGTAAGGCCCTGGAGAAAGGATATTTGATAATATTGCTCTGCAATTCATCAGGCATTCAAATACACTCATAGTCTGGGAGTCAGGTCACTTAGCCAGTCAACAAACTCCTGAGCACGGTGTTACCCACCCTCATTATTAGCAGCAGTCGTCCCACGCACCACATGGAGCACAGGGCAGCACTGGGTGTGGGCCCAGTCTTGTCCTTGAGGGGTTTACAGCCTAAGAGAGACAAATGGATCCTGCCACACACCTCAAGACCAAATAATAACCTCAATCAAGCCGCATGCATATGGAGTTGTTGCTGACCGCTCAGCACACACCTAAAGACCAAGTAATAAGTTCAATGAAGCCGTATGCATGTGGAGTGGTTGCTGACCTCTCAGCACTTCTCATATTCCCTGGATCCCTCTCATCCACCTACCTCCCACTCTTTCCTGAGTAGCCCTCACCTTTGCCCTCATTCACCCTCTTTCCCAGAGAGCACAAGCCAGGAACCCTTTTACCCAGTATTCTGGATGGACCTGCCTAAGTGAATATGCTTATCTTCATGCTCCCCTGATTGAATACTAAAGACTATTTGCGGACACACATCTTGTTTTGTGCATGTTATTCATGTGTACTTCCAGCTGCCTGTTTGATGTGTTCTAGTTGTTTGGGGGAACAGAACAACGAGAATATGAGTAAATGTGATTAAGACCCATCTGGTTCCACAAAGGACAGTGTGTGGCTTTCAAGCTGAAGAAGCCAGTCCTAAATTCTAGGCATTACTAATTTCCTGAGGCTTTTGAAAAAATATTACAGGAAGCCTCTCTAAACCCTTGGAATTCCATACACTGTCATCCTAGGCCTTTATAGGAGCCCTGAATTTCGGGAAGGAAAGCCACCTTCTTGCTGAGGGTTATTGGTGCCTATGACCTTGATCTTCATTGGGACAGTGCAAATGCTGACTAAAAGCCAGTAGAGTCAGAGCGAAGGAGCCAGTTCTTGCCAGCTCTCTTTCTTGTCTCTCTTTGCCTGAACAAGTCCCCTTTATGTTGTCTTTGCATTGCAGGGAAACTGAGAATTTATTTCTCAATTCACAATTAGCAACTTCTGGGTTTGGGGCAACCTGCATTTTGGCTATGTCACTGTACTACTGAACATAAGAGACCTCAAACTTTAATTGCTTGAGAGAAGGGACTGTGGCCCAGGGTAGAAGGAAGATGAAGTAGACTATGAGTTTATGCCTAAGAATGTAACTTGGAATGACTCCAGACTTTCTCAAAGATCCTACCATGCTGCCATGACCCATCAAGCTCTTAGGCTCTAAGAATTCTTCCTCAGATGATTTGGAATTGTTCTATGGGTGCTTATGGGAGCATTATAGGCATGCTTTTAAGAAGAATGTATGGGAGAAGAGCTATGGACGAGTGGACTTAATGGTATTCTGTTGTAGACATATTGTGATTCAAGCAATGGACGAAATTACAACAGTGAGGTGGAGCCAGTGGCCAATGGACGCTTTTGGGGCAGGGAAGGGAAGGGCAGTTGTAATACAGGGGCTTTTTCAGGACTTGGGAATTATCTTGAGTGACATTACAACGACAGATATAGGCCATTTTATATCAGCATATAACATGCAGATCTGTGTGGGAGAGAGTGTGGTCTACGATGTGAACTATGGTCCATGCTTAGTGGCAAAGCTCCAGGATGTGTATATCCATTGCAGGTGATGAGCCACACTAATGAAAGATGTTTATGTGGGATGCTATGGGAGGTGTGGGAGGTGGGGAACATGGGAATCCCTGTAATTTTTTGCATAACATTTATGTAATCTAAGCATCTTTTAAAATATTTAAAAAAAATACCATTATGAGAGATGTTGCATATATGACTGCTTTTACAAAATATAAATACAAATAAACTAGAGAGTTAGAAACAGAATTGCAGAGGAAGCATAGAGACATTGAGAAGTGATGAGTTTTTCTTTGTTTGTTATTTGTTTATTATTATTACTGGAATAATGAAAATGCTCTAAAAGTGATTGAAGTGTTGAATGTGCAACTATATGATTGAATGCTTTGGGTGGATTTATGTTTTATTAATATGTATCAATAAAATTGATTTGAAAAAAAAAAAGAAGAATGTAGGACCCTGAACCTCAACAGATGTGCAACACCTACTCTCCAGTTCATTGGGCACACCCAGGGCAACTAACAAGGAGGTGATGATGGACAACCACCATACCAAGGAACTGAGAGAGTCTACAACTGCAAGCAAGAGAGTCCCACCCATTGGCCCTATGGGACTGAAGCTCCCCTCTCAATTAGAGGTGGAGTGGACATCACCATCCCAGAATCCTCAGGATTGGGGAGTAAAATATGGACCAGAGTGGACTTATTGGTATTCTACTATAGACTTATTGTGATTCTAGCAAAGGAGGAACTTATATCATTGATGTGGAGGCAGTGGCCACTGGAGGCTCTGAGGTCAGGGAGAGGGAAAACAGGTATAATACGGGGCATTTTCGGGACTTGGGAATTGTCCTGAATGATATTGCAATGACAGATACAGGCCATTATATATCTTGACTTAACCTACCGAATTGGGTGGGAGAGAGTGTCAGCTACAAGGTAAACTATAATCCACACTTATTGGCAATGCTCCAAAATGTGTTCATCAATTGCAATGAATGTACCACACTAATGAAGGATGTTGTTAATGGGGGTAAATGTGGGTGGTGTAGGGAGCAGCGCATATGGGAATCCCCTATATTTTTTATGTAACATTTATGTAATCTAAATATCTTTTTTTAAAAATTGAAAGGAAAAAAAAAGAAGGATGTACCAGCATGTTTGAGTTACCAGTGAGACAAACCACTTTGGTTTGTGCTTGGTGGTGGTGGTGGTGGTGGTGGGGACAGTCTGGTCATCTGCTGATAATGGATGTTCATGGGTTGAAGGTTAGAGGGGAGTGGCCCGAGGAGAACTTCAGAGATAGAGAAACTGTGTGTTTCTCTCTGCATATAAGTGGTAATTGACTCCCAGGAGAGTGGATTACAATGCCCTGGCCTCTGATATATAAGAAGAGGGTGAAAACATAAACAAATGAAAATATGGGTTATATCTCTTTAGTTTTTCCTTTTTATTAAACCTCTATTCCTTGGAACAAACACAGTAGATTCTCAGACCTACAGATACCCATAACACAATCCTACATGTGGAGATGAGCGGTTTTTTATGGCTTGAGGGGTAGAGATTGGGGTTCAATGCATGTGAGAGGGGGAGGAGTAAACTTCCAGGTGCCATTCTCATAAATGAAATTGCACTTGCCAGCGTAGCCCCTAAGAGTTTTGGGAATTGCCATGTTTCTTCCAACATGAATTAGGAAAATTGAGGTACTAATATGTTGGGAACAGGCATGTGGGGTAATTTGGAAAATCTCAGAATCAGGGAATCTATAAACATGGGCTTTTACTTATTTATAACTCAGCCTCCTGCTAGTGTAGATTTGCATCTGTCAGCCACTTATTTGGTCTCTGGCTTAACCTGGGGGAATTGGAGAGCTTAGAAATTTCTGCCAGAACACCTAGGATATGTGAAAAGTTCCTGCTCAGGGGGAAAAAAAGTGTGTAAAATAACACCACTCACGACACAAAAGGGCCACTCTTGCAAAACATTTCCCTCTTTAAGAACTTGACTATCAACCAGAGCTAGTCCCTCGATTACCTGGTAGCTTCCACAGGTTCCTGTGACTTCAGGCTTCTTGTCGCTAACCCAAGCCAATTGTTTGCAGTTGGTCATCAGGGGAATCAAGTGAAAGAATATGGCTGGATCATTATTTTTTATAATTGGAAAAACACCTGAAAGCAGATATACAATTAAATCTTGCCTATTCATTCACTCTCTTGAAGATCATCTTATGTAAATTGGCTGACTAGTAGCTTTCTACAAGTTCAAATGTTGAGAGCTGTCTACTAGATCATCTCTGAACTTGCCTTTTCCCTCCTTCCATGGAGAGGCTACATGTAGTGGCAAAATCATGAAATCCCAGGCCTTCTGCCTTGGATGCCTGGTTTCATAGCATCCAAACATGTCATATCCCAGCCCCTATCACCAAAGAACCCTCAAAGTTATTAAAAACTAGGGAATATTTGCTCAGTAGTTATTCATGCCAAGTTCTGTGCTGTCTGTGGTCTGTGATTTGATCCTTAATCATAAATGATTCATCATCAATGGCTATTATTATTGCTGTTTTACAGAGAAGGAATATGAAATGTAGAGAGGCCAAATAATGGAGCCAGGATTCAAGGTGAGATCTGCCCGACTCTGTGTTCCAAGCCCATATCCTCTACACCTCTAACTTCATCCTCCAAACTAAGCTCTCTGTACCTCTCTGACACCAACAAAGCAAGTGGTTCATTCATTCATCCAATATTTATTGAACATCTGCTGTGATACAGGTAATATTCTACATCAGGGATTGGCAAACTTTTTCTGTAAAGGCCCAGGCAGTAAATATTTTAGGCTTTGTGGGTAATATGGTCAGTCTCAGCCACTCAATTACACCATTGTAGTACAAAAGCAGCCATAAGCAATATACAGATGAATGAGCGGGGCTGTGTTCCAATAAAACTTTATTTACAAAAGCAGGCTACCGTCTGGATGTGGCCCACGAGTTGTACCCCTGCTCTAGACTAGGTGCAGTAAAAAAATGAAACACAAAAATTCCTGCCTTTGTGGAGCTTACATTCTAGAAAGGGGAAACAGTTGTATTTTCTGGCCTGTTATCATGCAAAAGTTGTCACTGAAATGTTTTGGTAATGGATGGTGGTGATGGTAGCACCACATTGTGAAGGTCATTAACAGCACTGAAATATATATATATATCTATATATATAGATATATAGATATATATATATCTGAATGTGGTTAATATGGGAAATGTTAAGTTGTATATATGATGACAGAATAAAATTCTTTAAAAAGTTTCCATGGAACTGCCACTGCACAGTGACCCCTAAGGTAAACCATGGACTATAGTCAATAGTACAATTACAAAAACGTGCTTTCATCAGTTGTAACAAATGTCCCACACCAATGCAAGTTGATAATAATAGAGTGGTGTATGGGAATCCTGTATTTTATGCACGATTGTTCTGTAAACCTACAACTTCTCTAATAAAAAAAAAGAAAAATACAGTTTTTATGTGATTAAAAAAAAATTCTCATGGCCCTTGAAGTTTTTGAAACCCAGGGGTGATCCAATTCAGCTCTCCCCTCCCAGGGCAAGTCTCCCTTATACCAATCCTGACCAGTGGGTCCTTTTTCTGTGTGGACAGATCAGTGTCAAGGAAGTTCACCACTTCCTGGGGAGGGGTGGCAGGGACACCCATTCTATGGAGGGACAAAAATCCTTGTTACCAAGTCTGTCCTCATTTGCCTTCCTGCCCATTTGACCTACTGGTCCTAACTCTGTCTTCCAGGGCAGAGATCTCAGATTTCAGCACATCAGAATACTTGTGAGGTTTGTTAATATGCAGAGACTCTGATTCAGTAAGTCTGGGCTGGGTGGGGTGGGGTGGGGGCAAGATTTTCCACAGGTAATGCTGAAGTTGCTGGTACCTGGACCACACTCTGGGAACCAGTGTTCTCTGGCAGTGACGGGTGAGTTTGATGACTCCTCCATCATGGCTTTTCAGGCATCCAATCATCACCATCACATTACCCCCCCAAGTCTTCTTCAGGCCAAACCTCCCTGAGCCTCCTAACTGCTTTACCTATGAGAAAGAACTTCTAGCTGACAAGGTATGCCACCAGCCCTCAGGGTGAATTACTAGAATGCAAAGCTGGTAGCCACCAAGAGGGTCTCTGAAGTAATACATCAACCATGAGAAATAATGTAATCATTTCTCAGGACCAAAAAGGGAGCCCCAGTCCAATGCCAAGACTGTGGGAGGTAGTAGCAAAGAGCGTTGGGATAGCAGTCAGGAAGGCCAGGTTCTTCAGGGTGACCTTGGCAAGCCACTTCCCCGCTCTGGCCTCAGCTTTCTCATCGGCAACAAGAGAGGTGGCTGAGGTTCTTCTAGCAGCTGTAATTCTAATAGTCTTTAGGGGGTGGGGTAAATCTCAGTAGACCTGCCTACCACCTCACTTCTGGGGTCCTTGGAGAAGCACTTCCCCAGGGCTCTCTCCTCTTCCAGCACACTGCAAGATCTGCCCTTGATGTCAACTACATAGTCAATTCTGTTATTTTCTCTCAAGAGTTGCTGTTTGGTCACTGGGTTTGTGGTAAAGTCTGATGTGTTGCCTATGATTGCCCCTGGCTTACACTGATCAAGCTCCTTTCCTTTGCTCAAGATCTGTGAGCAAAATCTTGTTTGGGGGCCTTGGGTCGGCAGTGTATGAACTCACGATGCTAAGCCAAACCCCTCTCTTTCTGCTCCTGCCACTTGGCCCTGGAAGGAACTCTGCAGACTTCCAGAACTTTTGCAGGAATCAATGACCAGGATGCCCCCATGGTGACTTAAGACCTTCATTCCATGCTGGAGCCCAGGCCTCAGCCACAAAGCAAGAGTTCCCTGGTTCCTGGCACCCATACCTCTGGAAAGTTAAACTGTCCCTTTGTCTGATCAAGCAGCTCAGCAGCCCTTGACTTTACATAACAACCACAAAACAAATATCACTTAGGGCTCTTAGCAAGGTTTCTTTAGCCCAGAAGAATATGGTATCCAAATTCTGGGCAATATTGTAAAGTGGGTCCATTTCCCATGCTGTAGCTCACGACAATTTCCATAAAGAGAATGAATCTGGCCTTAAGAGTTTGGGCACACCTGGCTGCTGGTTGGGTCAGCACTACTATCTGTTCCTCATGAGGTTGGAATAGCCGGAATCCGGTGAACGACTGAGTTAGGGGCTGGCAGTGGGAAGTTCCAGTTGCACTGGAAAATCAACCTGGTGAGGGAGGAGAAAGTGCTATGTAGACCAACAGCAGATTTTTTATGTTCAGCTCATGTAGGAATCGTTTATTCTTTCTAAGCCACCTATAAATATTTCCAGAAGAGGCAGTACATCTTAGTAAAGTATTCATGTTCTGAAGTTAGACCTTCTGGGGTTTTGTCTTGGCTCTGCCATTGTGCCTTTGGACAAGTTTCCTAATCTCTCTGGAGCCTCTGTTTTCTTCTATGTCAATGAGGGTGATAAACCTATCTGCTCAGAACTGAGGGGTAAGGGAGGTCATATACATAGCAGTGTTCAACATATTGGTGTTAATAGTATTTACAATAGTTGCTCCAAAACATTAACCCAACTACCTAACACATAATAAATCAAGTTATGTGACTGAGTTAGAGACTATGGATGAGATTACTTACTACTTACGAAATACCTGGAGACAAAATGAAAGCCATGCTTGCTGAATTTCCTTCATTCGGCAAACCTTTATGCTCTCTGGTTAACCTGAAGTGCTTCCTGAAGTTCAGGAGTGCAAGAACATCTGCGAAGTTTAGAATTCTATAGAGAACACTCGTGCAGAAGGAATCTCAGACCATGATCTATTGAGCGTAACCTGCAGAGAGAACAGTTACCTGCCCCAGGACACGGAGCTGGTAAATGACAGAGCCTGGATTTGATGCCATCCTGTTTGACTCCCTCTCAAGCACATGTTTTCACTGTTGCTTTACACCCACCTCACTTGATTTCCTGAACCATGATATTTGAAACTACTCGGGCTACTGGTGCCAAAGCCAGGTGACTTTCATGTTTCAGAGGCCAGGGCAGCGCAGAGTTAAGAGGGAGCTGGAGTGGGATGGGAAGTAGCTCAAGGAAGTGGAGAGGCGGGTCTGTGGGACTTTCCCATCACCCATACCTTACACCTGACCCACCCTCTTCCCAGAACACCTGCTTATAAAGTACAAATGTCTGAGCACCCAAGAGTCTTGACAGGTCTAATCCATATACTATATACTTTCTCTTCATGAGAGAAGTAAACCCACATGTAAGTGCCAGACAACCACTTTAAAGGCAGTCATGAAAGTTTCATTGACTTCATGATTTTATCCCTTTGACCTTGAAGCTTTTGACTCTGTCCTGATCAGCTAGCTGTCCCTTCTCCCACTCCAGGGTAGTCACCTTCCCTGGAAATCCACATGTCTTTGCAGCAACATCTTCTAATTATCATGGCACCTGCTAACCCTCACCCAGCTCCCCCTGGGCATTCCCACTGGAGTTGGGATTTCATTGCCAGGAGAAAGTGGGTCTTGATTTGGAAACCTGGGCTTTATAAGGAGCAATTTTTTTTCTTGCTATTTCTGCCCCAATTCTGCTTGTTTCTGCAACACCCTCTTCTCCAATGAATCTAGGTCCTTGAGGGCAAGGGCATAGCCTTGCTCTCTTTCGTGAACCCCCAGGTGGCTCATTGCTGGGCACAGTGCCTGGCACATAGCAATGTTCAATACATATCAGAGACTATGGATGATATGGTCCAATTATTACTTACAAAATACCTGGTGAGAAATGAAACATGTATCAGCTAAATGTCCTTCATTCCACAAGCCTTTATTCTCTCTGGGTAACCTGTAGTGCTTCCAGAAGTTCAAGAGTCTAAGAACATATATGAAGTTTAGAATAAACCATTCAACCCCTCTCTCTTCCAAGAGAGCTACCTTGCTAGAGCCCTGGGTCCTGGGGTGGGCAGAGGGACAAAAGCCAGAACATCCTGAGAGGAGCCAGGGAGAGTCAGAAAGGAAAGGGCTGCTCAATCTGGGGTGAATTTCTTTTTGGTGCTGGAACCAATTGCTCTTGACAATTTACTAGTGGAGAAGCAGCTCTCTTTAGTCAAATATCCAGCCTTGCAAGTAGTACTC
>JAQZBX010021418.1:13320-32393 GCA_029593785.1 Cabassous unicinctus
TACTGGGGCTTGAACCCAGGACCTCATACACACATGGGAAGCAGGAGCTCAACCACTGAGCTACATCTGCTCTCCAAGAAAGAGTATTTTAAAAAAATAATTTTCCAGGCAAATCTGTTATTTTCCCCAGTCGCCAAGCATCCAACACTTATTGAGAAACTGTCTTGTGAGAAGCACTGTGCTGAGAGCTGAGACCAAAAAGATGGGTGAAGCACAGCCCTGCTCTAAGGAATTCTTACAAGTGCCTCCTTCAAAAAAACAAACAAACAAACAAACAAAACCCCCAAAAAAACAATAATTCCAAGACAATGTAGATGTGCAGGGATGACCATCTGGACAGGGTGCTATGGGCACCCTGCAGGGTACTAGCCAAGCCTGAGAGTGAAAAGTAAGGGTCATACTTTTAAGAACAGGGGAGGAGAGACAGGAGAACACCAGAAGCAGAGGGGCCAGAGCGCAGGAGCAAAGCCACGGGAAGAGGCTGACTGTGGTAGGTGTGTAGGGAACTTCCAACTAGTCCGCTAGGGCCAGGAGGCGGCTGGTGGGGAGGCTGAGGGGTAGGCAGGGGCAGATCTTGGAGAGCCTGGTCAGCCACAACAAAACAAAATGCACACTCATTTATTTCCAATTTAAAGTGAAATCAATACATGCAGACGAGGAAAGAAAAAGGCAGAAAAGAAAAAAATTCAAAAAGCGTACTATAAAATAAAATCTAAAATTCTGTATCCTTCTCACCTCCCTGTCCCCAGTCCTTCCCCACGAAGGAAATATATACAGCTTCTAATGCATCCTTCCAGGAAAAAAAAAAAATGTATCTATTAAAATTTTTCTTCTTCTTTTTTTTTTTTGAGGTACCAGGGCCAGGGATTGAACCCAGGACCTTGTATGTGGGAAGCCAGTGCTCAACCACTGAGCCACATCGGCTCCCCTGAGTTGGTTCTTTCGTTTGTTTGCTTGTTTTTTTTTTTGTTTTGTTTTTTTTTCAGGAGGCTCCAAGGACCAAACCTGGGACCTCCTATGTGGGAAGCAGGCGCTCAACTGCTTGAGCCACATCCGTTCCCTGTCTATTAGAATATTTGAATATACATATTCTTTCAGTGATCATGTCCAATGCTTATTGTTCTCCACTTTGATTTTTTTTTTTTTGGCCTTATATATTAGATTTATTTGTTTATTTCCACCCCTCCTCCTTGTTGTTTTGCTCTCACTGTCTGCTCTCTGAATGTTCTTCTGTGTCAGGTTGTCTTCTCTTTAGGCGACACCAGGAACCAATCCTAGGACATTCTGGAGTGTAGAGAGGTGCTCAATCTCTTGTGCCACCTCAGTTCCCTCACCTTGTATATTAGAAACCATCTTGGATCAGAATGTACAGATCTATGACATCGGTTTTAATAGCTGTAGAATTCTCCATTGTATGGGTGTACAATGATTCACTTAAAATACTCCCCTGTTGCTGGACATTCTGTATTTGTCTATTACAAACTTTGCTTTGCTGTATTGAACATTTTGGTCCCCATGTTCATTCTACAAATATTTATTGAAAACCTGCTGTGTGCTAAGAACAGTTCTATAAACTGAGACTATAGTAGTGACGTAAACTGTTGTTCTTTTGTGAGGACCTTAATTGGGTAAATAGGAGGAGAATTGCTGGATCAAAGGAAATGAGCATTTTTAGTTTTGATAAACATTACCAAAATGCCCTCTGAAATGGTTGCACAAATCTATACTCCCAGCAAGAATGTATGCAAATAGTTAGTTTCTCCATCCTTGCCAACATTGGGTATTATTGAACTTTAAAACTTTTTTGACAATCTGATAGTCAAAATACGACTTCTTATTGCTGCTCTGGCTTGCATAATTATGAGTGAAATTGGGCATCTTTTCTTGTTTATCAGCCACGTGTACTTCTTTTCCTGTGAACTGCCGGTTCATATTCATTGGGTGTATTTCCACTGAACTGTTGTCTTCTTACAGATTTGTGCTTGTTCTTCATAAATGAAGGAATTTAGTCCTTTGTCATGTGTGATGCAAATATCTTTTCCGGGTAATGTTTTGTCTTTTGATATTTCATGTAATGCTTCCTGGTGGAGATAACGTTCCAGCTGCATCTTGAAGGACGACTAATAATAATAGTAAATCTTGCCTAGCATTCCCTAAGTGCTGGACACACTTCTAAATGCTTGATATGTAGTAACTCAATTTTCACAACAACCCTAGGAGGTGAAACTATTATTATCCCGATTTTAAGGTGAGGAAATGAAGGTCCAGAACAATTAGATAACTTGTCCAGGGTCTCGCAGACGGTGAAGGGGCACTGAGAGGATTCAAATCCATGACGAGCTGTAGCCTAGAAGAGGTAAAAAAGGTATGGAGGTATGAAATAATACAAGATGCCAAGGGATTACAAGAAATTCAGTATGTTAGGCACGAAGATAGGCTGCTTCTGGGGGATGGAAGGGAGACAAAACTAGAGAGCCATGGGGCGGGGGGCAGAGAGTGGATGTCCTCGTATGCCTTCATAGGAGTGTGTTAGTGTGGTCTCCACAACTGGGGCACAGTTTCCCTGAACTCAGGGTCCATGTCTACACCCCATATTGTTTAGTACCCTTCAGAGTATGTCCAGTAGATTGGGAATACTGGAGATTCCTTTGGGATACTAGTGATGTGAGGCAGGTTACAGCCTTGGCTCATGACTCAGTAACACTTTGTGGGGTCACTCATTTGACCCTGGAAGTCACAATCCTCCCAGACCCAGTCCATGCTCCATTCTGTGCAGATGGACTCTCTGCTTTGTGGACTGTTGGCAGCAAGTGTTTCTCTAGGCAGCTGTCCTCAGTCCAGCCATCACACAGCACATTTCAGGGCTCTCTTCCCTTCTCTCATGTAGACTTAGAGTATCAGGTAACACCAAGTCAACATGGTTATGAAGATAAGTCTGCTGCCAAAAGGCCATGTAATACCATCCAAAGCAGATATAAGTGATTCTGGGTTATCTGAATCCCTGTCATTAACATGTTGATGCCCTTCCTACTAAGCCCTGCATGACTAACAAAATATTCTGGAAAGACCAAAAATGCATTCCATTCCTTTCTAATGTGCTCTGCTCACCTCCATCTTGTGCTTGACAGTTTTGCCATAAGGCTTTTCAGTTTTGCAGCAGGAACTGTAGGGATGCTGGCTTCAGAAGCTGTGTGGTGATGGAGAAAGAGTTTGGGATAAGGAGTCTAATATTGCAATATCACCTGCTCCCAGGGAAGGCAGAATCCTGCTACTCCCTCCCTTAAGCCTGTGCCAGGCATTGCTGATCAATCAAGCACTCGTACCTGTCGAACCTTCATGCAGCCTCAGAGTCCCTCTCAAAATGGTTAATCTAGGTATCAAATTGGAGTTCGCTCTTGAAATGAAATGTATTTATCATCCCCAACCTAATGGTTAAAAGGAATGGTTTTGGAGTCAGACACATCTGAGTTTAAATTCTGACTATGTGATTTTTTTTAAAAAGAAACTTTAGATTACATAAATGTTACATAAAAAAATATAGAGGATTCCCATAAAACCCACCCATCCCTCTCCTCCACTTCCCCCCATTAACAACATCTTTCATTAGTGAAGTACATTTGTTACAACTGATGAACACATATTGAAGCATTGCTACTAACCATGGTCTATAGTTTACATTATAGTTTACACTTTGTACCACACCAATTTTATAGGTTTTGACAAAATGTATAATGGTCTGTGTCCATCATTACGATGTCATGCAGGACAATTCCAATGTTCCAAAAATGGCTATGTGATCTTGAGCAACTTAGCCACTCTAAGCCTCAGTTTTCAACATCTTAACATTCTTCAGAGTGTGTGTAGGAAGGTCAAATGGGTAACGTGCCTTAAAAGCTCCGTGGGAAATGCAAAGGCCAGTTCCAGTGTCAAGTCTGAGAAGTCACTTAGAATCTTTGAACCATTCCCAGGGTCTTCCCATGGAAAATTAGGAGAAACAATTAGGCCATCTCTAAAGTGCCTTCCAGCTCATTTGATGAGTCTGGGCTGCTTCTCTGCCATTCATTCATGTATTCAAGCAATGACATTGTCCTAATTGCTACTTTGGGTCAGGCAGGCATCCTCAAGGGCAAAGATCCTGACCTCTGGGAGCTTACATTCTAGCGGGGAGACAGTCAATAAACAAATCGTGTATTGTCAGGAGATGGAAGAGTTATGGAGAACAAGAAAGGGGGGTGAATGGAGAGGGAGCGTCCGGGGCATATTCCAGGGTTGCTGATTCTAAGGTGAAAAAGGAACTGAGTGCCTTTGTAGACAAAGCCAAGGCTGAGGCCAGTCCTTTGCCCTGTAAACTGTAGTAGGTTGAATTGTGTTAGATATGTCCAAATCCTAACCCCTCACACCTGGGACTGTGACCTTATTTGGCAATAGGACCTTTGCAGATGTAATTAAGTTAAGGATCTTGAAAGGAGATCACCCTGGATTTAGGGTGAGCCCTAAATCCTATGACTAGCATCCTTATAAGAGAAAGGAGAGGGAAATTTGAGACCCAGAGAAGAAGGCCATGTGAAGATGGCGTCAGTGATTGGAATTATGCAGTTACAAGCCGAGGAAGACCAGGGGATGCCAGCAGCCAAAAGAAGCTAGGAGAGAGGCAAAAACGAATTCTCCTTTGTAGCCTCCAGAGGCAACTAACCCCAGGGACACCTGGATTTCAGACTTCCAGACTCCAGAATTGTGAAAGAATAAATTTCTGTTGTTTGAAGCCACCCAGTCTGTGGCCATTTATTAGGGAAATGAATCCAATTTACAGAGAAGATGGCACTGTCTGCCGCTGTCCCTCTCCCACCCCTCACACACATACATAGTCTGTAGGGGAACCAGGGCCTCTTACTCTGAAAGAGTGTTCCGTGGCCCTGTTATTTCAGAGTTGGTCCACAGCCACAGAGCAGAAGTATGTCCAGCATTCTTTCTCCAGTAGGGTCTGAGGGCTTCGAATTCATTTCCTTCTAGGCTGTTCTTCCAGGTGGGGTAGAGTGGAGGGTGGAGGTGGTGATCTGCCTGGGAGTATGGCTGTTGGCATCAAGAAGCACTGCCAGAAACTCAGGTACTGAGCGACCTTTATCCCCTGAATAATGTTTCCTATGCCAACCCCACCCCCAAAACACAACCCAATTTATAAAGCACATCTGTAGGTGGAGATGGATGTTAGTGACCTCTGCTTTACATTTTCTGTAGTACCAAAGCATTCCTCTCTTCCTTACTGAGGTTCTCATGGGCCCCTCTAGCAGCTTTTCTTATGAGATCAGCTGATTTGACTTTGCTGAATCTTGATCTCTGAGCCAGGCAGGGGGAGCACTGGAATTTCAGGAAATGGAGTTTTAAAGATTTCTTTATTTACTTGATCCATTTTAAACACCCCCCCTTCCCCATTTTGCTGTTTTGTGTCCATTCGCTGGGCAATTCTCTGTGTCTGTTTCATCTCTTCTCATCCTCCTCCTTCAGTCTTCACCAGGATTCGGTCCTGGAGACCTCCGATGTGGGAGAGAGGTGTTCTGCCATCTGCGCCACCTCGGCTCCTGGTTTTCGGAGCTTTCAGAGCATCTCGTCTTGTCTCTCTCCTTTTACGTCATTATCTTACTGCCTGGCCCCCGGGGCCTGGTGGCTCACCGGCACACAGAGCTTGGCAGCCCATGCTCTTAAAAGAGCACAGGGGGGAAGCGGGTGTGGCTCAATCGATAGAGCTCCCGTTTACCATATGGGAGGCCCCGGGTTCGCTTCCCAGGGCCTCCTGGTGAGGGCAGGCCGGCCCGTGCGGCGCGGTGGGCTGATGCAGCAAGACCTCACAGCAAGGGGGAGATAAGCAGACACAGAAAAAACACACAGCAAATGGACACAGCAAACACAAGCAGCAAGGGGGGGATAAATAAATAAATCTTAAAAAAAAAAAAAAAGAGCACAGGGGGTTGGTGAAGGAGGTTCCCAAGTGGCTCAGGCACCATCCTACATCTTCTGTGCTCCATCAATGGCCTGATACCAAACTAATATTTCTGTAGGAATCATATCTGAAAGTGAGGCAGAGCTAGCTTGGACTAGCCAGGGGCAGAATTAGGAAGCAAAGGAAAACTTAAAAATAAAAAAAATCAGGTTTATTTATAATTATCACTGATTTTATTTTATCTTATTTTATTTTTTCACCATGCCCCATCTCCTGGAAAACATTGTGGTATGGAGGGAAGAGGCACACAGGCTGAAATTAAATCCTACCTCTGCAGCTCACCAGCTCTCTGGACTTGGCCAGGTCTCGCTGAGCCTTTGTATGGTGTCTATATGAGAGTATGGGGCCTATATAAGAGTAAATAAGGTACCATAGTATACTCTGGTATGGGCCTGGCGAGTTGTGGGGCCTCAGTCAGTGCTGGTTACCTCTCCTTACCTGCTCTCCTTACCTAGCCCTCCCCTCGCCTCGCCTCGCCTGGCCCGAGCATCACACTGTGCACTTCCAAGTGTTGTCTTCTTCAGCCACTAAGCTCTGTGTCAACAAGATGCCCCTCCCCCATACCCAGGACCTTGGTGCCTTGTTCTAAGCTAGGGACATTTTAGGCCAGCAAGAACTGAGAGTCCACAGGAGGAGGTGGGATGGAGGTTAGGTGGACTCAGCTATGGAAAGAGCTGGGCAGTGCTGCACTGTTGCACAAATCAAGGGGTCACCATTTATAAGGCAGCCCACATGAATGGCTAAATGGTTTCCCCTGGAGTTGGGTATCATGGCGGCCTTGGGGTGGCCTTGAAAATGTGGAGGCATGGGGAGGTGGGGAAGGGAGAGGAAACCTCTTCCTTTGATAACATAATTATCCAAGTTTTCATGGCTGGTGAAAAGTGTGTGTGTGTGTGTGTGCGTGTGTGTTAGGGAAGAGGGAGTTTGGGGTGGAGTGAGGTGTTCAGACATGGAATCCGTATATATAAAAAATGTTTGCAGGGAAAAAGCTGGAAAAGGTCTTGACTCAATCCTAGTATCTGGGCATACAGAGAACCAGGGAGTGGGAGTTATGGTTTCCCACTTGATGGAGTTTCCACGTGAGGCACTTGCCTCAGGGCCCTGCTGCCAACAGGCAGACAAAGGCAGGTGGCCGCCCTCTCCCCTGCAGCCAGCTGGCTGGAGGCAGCTGTCACAAAGCCTTCAGAGGGTAAGGACTTTTAAACCGCAGGCAACCTGATAGGAGGGACAAACTGTCCCAGAAAATGCCACTAAGATGATAAAAGCACAAATAACCAAAGTGAGGGAGAAAAAGAATAAGCAGCAAATTCTCACCTGAACTGGTGAAGTCCTGAGAGAACCAGCAGAGCTGGAGGTGAGAGGATGAACCAGGAGTGGGCAGCAGGCACCTAGGAAGGACAATATTCAAAAGTGGAAGGGAGTTTGGCCCAGGAACCAGGAAAGGAAGGACATGGAATTAACCACACATCTGGTTCATAACAAGGGTTTCCGTTGACTTGTTTTATATTTACTGGGCGCTTATGATGTGCCGGGAAACTTTCTAAGTAATTTTTGTTTAATATCTCATTTAATTCCTAAATCAGTTTTTTGAGGTACATGTACTTATTATCTGCATTTTACAGATAAAGAAATTAAGGCGCAGAAGAGTTAGACTACTTGCCCAGGGCCTCTCAGATAATAAATAGCATAGATAGTGCTTAATAAATATTAGATAATTGAATGAATGAAAGCATGAAAAACTAATATCTTTTCTTTTGAGGTATTTTAGCAGTGATAGATCCATGGATAAGGTTTCCTGTAGTTCAGAACAGCACCTAAAAAACATCTCTTTAAGCCCTTATAGAAAAAGTGGAGAACTGAAGGTGGGGTGATAATATAGTTGGTGGTGTTTGTTAACAGAGCAGTAAGTCCATAAAAAGAACTTTGGTGGCATTCTTGCCCCTATGTTGTCCGATTTTCTCTTTTTGCCCCTATTTTGTCCTGACCTGGGCTAATGCAAGCTTGTCAAATCTGAAGATGACCCAAGCTGGGAGATAACTGATATGTAGAATGAAAGAACGAGAGTTTCCAATAATGGAACGATAAACTAAAACAAACAGGCTGAAATTTAATGAGGATAAAGGTAAGGTACTGCCCTTGAGGTGCTAACATTTAACTGCCCTGCTGTAATATAAGGGTAGACTCAGCTGAAGCTTAGATGAAGAAGATTTCAGAATGGGAGTTGACTCCAACCTCAACCTGAGTTATGGCTTCTAAAGACCTGAATGGAGTCTGAGATTGTGCTGATAGAAGTAGAGTAGCCAGATCAAGGAGGTTCCATTGCATTTCACACTGGTTAGACCCCATTTGGAGAAGGTTATAACACATTTTAAGAGGGACACTGAGCATGCCCAGAAAAGGGAATTTAATTAAATATCTGCAGACCATTTTACTTTCAGAATGTAAAAAGGAGCTAGAGATTATGACCTCAGAAAACTGAAGTCTTAGGAGGTATGTGAGAGTTAGCTACAATAATTTGAAGAACTAGCCAAACAACTCCAAAAGGCCAAAATAGATGAGCAGATAAAATTTTAGGGTTTGAGAGACATCCCATGGATTTTGTCCTTGAAAGATCTCTTGGCCTTGATTTCCTTCTCTGTAAAGTGGGGCTAATAACACTAACTCTCTTCACAGGAATGTTAGGAAAAGAAATGGAAATAATACGTGTAAAGTGCCTAACCCAGTGCCCGATACATAGGAACCACGTAAAGTGTTAGCATTCATTTTACTTTAGGATGACTTTCAAAAATTTAGTGATGCTTAATAGTGGAATAGTTTGCTTTCTAAGGCAGTGAGCAAGCTTCTTATCACTGATTGTTTCTAAGTGTTTACAGACATGGATTGGAGGGGATTCCATCACTGGGTTGTGGGTTGGAGTCAATGGCCTCCAATGTCTCAATGATTGAATGATTTTATTATTCGACATGTCCACATACCATCGCAAATGTGAAGAAGGAAGGAAGGAAGGAGGCAGGGAGGGAGGGTGGGAGGGAGAGAAAGAGGAAAGTACGAAAGTAGGAAGCCAAAAGGTCTCCCTGGGCTGAGGATCTTCAGTCCTAGGAGGCACTTTCACCCTCGTGCGGTTCGTTTTGCCCTTAGAGCCACTGTCAGATCAGAAACTGGAGTTAGACACACCTTAAGAAATCAGCCCAGAGATTTTCTTTTGGTTGCTGGAGTTTCCTGAAACCCTGGTCACACTTTCAGGGCTGGGATTCTGTCTGGTAGATAGTGAAAGTGAGGGCATGAGAGACAAAAGGACAAAACCCTAAACTAAAAAAATCTGACTTGAATCTTCCTACAGATTCCTGGTACAGAGAACGTACCTGGGGAGCATCTTGGAACAATGAATTTGGGGAGGGCTATATGGTAAGAGACACCAATAAAAATTTTAAATTGCAGAAAAAATGGAAACACACTGTAATCAAAGGCTTGAGTGACCCTGTCCTTTGAATATTTTTTCTCTGTTTCTTAACATATTCCTTTCTGGACCAAGGCCGTGGGGTTATAAATTGTACCTGCACTAGCAAAAGGAGGGATGAAGGAAAGGAAAAAGGAAACTCTATCGATGTTAATAACAAGGCTCTTTTTAGAACTTTGGTTTGAGGGCTCAAGAATTCACCTTAGGATGCTGGTAAGCATGCATATTGTGATAAGTCTTCAAAAATAAATGGGGGGAAATGGATGTGGCTCAAGTGATTGGGCTCCCGTTTACCATATAAGAGGTCCAGGGTTCGATTCCTGGGGCCTCTTGGTGAAAGGCAAGCTGGCCCATGTGACGAGCTGGCCTGGGTGGAGAGCTGACCCACACAGAGTGTTGGCCCGCACAGGAGTGCTGGTGCAGCAAGATGACGCAACAAAAAGAGACACAGAGGAGAGACAATAAAAGACACAGCAGACCAGGGAGCTGAGTTGGCTCAAGAGATTGAGCACCTCTCTCCCACTCCAGAAGGTCCCCGGATCAGTTCCCAGTGCCGCCCAAAGAGAAGACAAGCAGAGAAGAACACACAGAGTGCAGACTGTGAGTGCAAAACAAGGGGTGGGTGGGTGGGTGGGGAATAAATAAATAAATACATCTTTTTAAAAAATAAAACAAATGGGGAGCAGATGTATCTCTAGTGGTGGAGCACCTGATTGCCACATGGGATGTCCACGCTGGTGCTTCCTAAAAACAAAAAAAACAAACAACAAGCAAACAAAAACCAACTCGGGGAGCCGGTGTGGCTCAGTGGTTGAGCGCCGGCTTCCCATATACGAGGTCTTGGGTTCGATCCCTGGCCCCAGCACTTCAATCAATCAATCAATCAAAATAAATTCCTTCTCTCCCTAAATTGTACATGCCACTCCTCCCATCAAGAGCTGGAGTCTACTCCCATTTCATCCTCCCCTTAAATCTGAGCTGCTTGTTCAAAAGAATACAGCAGAAATGATGCTGTGACAGTTCTGGTCCTAGCTTTTAAAGTGGCCTAGCAACTGTCGCATCCTTGCTTTGGAACCAGCAGCCATCAAAGAAGACTGACTACCCTGAGACCATAGGCTGTGAGGCAGTGCAAACCAGCTATGTGGAAAGAGAGAGGAAGAGGCCGTGCAGAGAGACATGTAGAATGAAGCTTTCTGGACCTTTCAGCCCAAGCCCAGCTGCCAGCTGAATGCAGCTGAGCCAGTGACCCTTGCCAATGACACATAGAGTAGAAGAACCGCCTAGCTGAGCCTCTCCTTGACCCACTGAATCATGAGAAATAATAAATCATGGTTGTTTTATAAAAGAGTATCTTTTCCAAAGATGGGCACAACAATATCAATTATCCCATAAACTCTTCTGCAATTTAATCTTCTGACCTTGGCTCTCATCGTCGAGGCATGAAATCTATTCTCTTCCCTTTTATGACTAGTAGAATATAGCAGAACTGATATTCTGGGACTTTCAAGGCTATTTTATAAGCTTGGAGCTTCCACCTGGCGTTCTTGGGTCTCTAGCTCTTAGAACACTCCAGTCTTGGAACCCAAGATACTATACTTTGAGAATGCCAAGCCATGGGCAAGCACTCCAACTGACAGAACCAGCTAAGTCTCTAGCCAATCACAACTGCCAGCCATATGAATGGGGCCATCTTGGATGTCCAGCCCAGTTGAGCCTTCAAGGTGACCTCAGCTCCAGCCAGCATATGACACAAACACACAAGGGACCCCAAGTGAGAACCACTCAGCTGAGCCCAGTCAACACATGGAACAATTAGAGGTAATAATAAATTGTTGTTCTATTATAGATATTTGCAACAGATATCTGAAACACACATTGATCAATGGAGACTCCAAGAGAAGATCTTAGCAAACACTGCACAAGCCTCCAGCCCCAGGGTTAACTCCCACTTTTTGGAAGCTGCTGTGTGACTCTAGCTGAGGTACAATGACTCTAAAGGCAGCCATGTAAAAAAAAATAGATTCCTTTTAAAAAATAGTCCTAATAACAGATTCCCTCTAGGGTGAACAGCCAAGAGAGAGCAGTTTTTTTCTTACCAGCGGTTAACATGATAGCCCATGCTAAATTCCAAAGAATTTTCTTTATTCTTCTCCCTCAGCCATTTCTCCTTCATCTTATTCACCCTATCTCTATGTACACACATTCAATGCCACTGGTAGTAACAAGGAGATCCTGTTCCAATGTTAGGTCA
This sequence comes from Cabassous unicinctus, assembly GCA_029593785.1. Taxonomy (NCBI): domain Eukaryota; kingdom Metazoa; phylum Chordata; class Mammalia; order Cingulata; family Chlamyphoridae; genus Cabassous; species Cabassous unicinctus. The sequence continues at coordinate 25,024 of JAQZBX010021418.1, forward strand.
ATCCTTTTTACCTTACTTCAGGGAAGAAATTAAATCAGGGATACTCTTGTTTCTTGCAGTAGTTGGGTTGTTTCTGGGTTGGTTTTTTTGTTTGTTTGTTTCTTTGTTTTTTTAAAATATATATATAAAATGAAGTTATTGATTGGGAACTATCAATAAAATTAAAATGTATGTAGCCACAGACTTAGGAATCCCACTGTTTTAGTTTGCCACAGACTAGTTAGCTTAAACAACAAGAATTTAGTGTCTCACAGTTTTGGAGGATAGAAGTCCAACAACAGGGTGTTAGCAAGATCATGCTTTCTCTGAAATCGGTAGCATTCTAGCAGTTATTTGCTGGCAATCTTTAACTCAATCTCTGCCTCTGTCACATGATCATCTGTCTCCTTCTGTCTTCTACTGTGTCCATATTTCCTCTGCTACTAAGGATGCCAGTCGTATTGGATTAAGGCTCACCCTGATTCACTTTGGCCTCATCTTAACTAACAGGACCTTTGAAAATCCTGTTTACAAATGAGTTCACATCCACAGGATCAAGGGTTATGACTTGAACATGACTTTGTGTGGAACATGGTTCAGTGCATAACAGCCCAACAATCCACCCTCTGGATCCCAAAAAGACATGTTCTTCCCACAGCAAAATACGATTGATCTCAGTGAGGCCCTGGGAGGTCTTGAAGAAAGACTTCAACCTAGGGTAGGAAGGTTCTCAACACAGTTGTGAGAAAGAATTCAAGGACTAGTCACGCAGTAGCAAGTGAATTTAATGTAAAGCAAAACCCCACACTCAAGATGGGAGTGCAGGCATGCTCGTAGGAGGCGCACGAGTTGCACCTGCTGGGGCTGGGGTCGCTGCTTTATTAAGGCTGGGCTTCCACCTTCTTCCCCCTCCATGTAAATAAGGACATGTAAGTCCCAACATTCTCATTGGTCTGCCTTATGCAAAAAAGCGATTGAAAGCTACAACTTTCACTGGCTCTGTATTCCAGTGGGACCTGTCCAGGGGAGGGGTCAGTGAAGCATGTGGTTGACAGGTGATGGGTGAGCCTTTTGTCATCTGGTATACTTGGGCGGGTGATTTTCCACTGCAGTTAGGTATTATCTGATGGTAATTTTCCTTTGGTCCTCCTCCATTGCCGAGTCATCTCCTTTTTCCTACCTCTTTCCCTGTCTCACATTCACTCCATCCCAGCGTCTCAGAAGCCTTTAGCCATTTCAGTGACAACTTTAAGTCCAAAATCTCATCTAAATTAGCCATGGGTGTGGTCCATCTGGGACAAAATTCTCTTCATCTGTGAAACCTGGAAAACAAGATATCTGCTTCCAAAATACATGGTGGGACAGGCTTAGGATAAACATTCCCCATTCCAGAAGGGAGAGTTTGGAAGGGAAAAAAGGGGGGGCATAGGTCTCAAGCAAATTCCAGCAGGCAAATTCCATTAGATTTCAAGGCCTGGGAGTCATCTATGGATCATGTTTTATCCTCCAGGCCTGATGGAGCAGTGGCCCCACCCTCTTTGAGTACCAGGGTGATGGCCCTGCTCTTTCATGGGCTGAGGAAGTCTTTGTATCCATGGTTCTGCTCTTATGAGCATTTTTCCTTAATTTCATCCCATCTCTGTCCATTCCATCTAAGCTGGCAGCATTTTTCATGATACGAAAAATATTTCTTGTTGGTCTTCTGTGCAATTCAAAGGGGTTTAAGCCACCAAACAAAAGTCTATTCCACAGATCTTCCCTGGATAATTACATTTCCATTCCTGAGTTCCTTGGAGATGGCTGATTGTATCCAGGTGTTGTACACCTAATCTCCTCAAGAGATTAGCCACACCCTCATGGAGAGCTCCATTCTCTGGGAACTTACCTCCCAAGAACTCAGCGAGAACCCTGTTAGGGCTGCATCTGGCCCTAGTGTCAGAGCACAGTTTCTGGACAGACTCCAAATTTTCCAAATCATCAGATGCTAGTTCCTTTTTGTTTAACAATTCATTCCTCAATTTACCCTTTTCCTCTCTTATTTTACTATATGATGCAAGGAGAAATCAGGCTGCACGTTCCACACTTTGGACATCTCCTCAGCTAAATATCCAAGTTCATCATTTACAAGTTCTGCCTTCCATCTCATATCAGAGACCACGCCGCAAAGTTCTCTGCCACTTTATAACAAGGATCACCTGTCCTCCAGTTTCCAATAACACATTCATCATTTCCTTCTAAGCCTTCACCAGAATGACCTTTAATGTCAGTGTTTCCCCCATGGTTTCCTCAAAGCGATTTAGCCTTCTGCTATCAAGAGCCTCAGACTTCTTCCTGCTTCTTCCCATTTCCCAGTTTCAAAGCCACTTCCACATTTTTCGGTATTTGTAACAGCAGCATCCCACACCCCGGTACCAAAAACTATCTTAGGTTGCCAGATGTATTTTTCAATCAAGTACCTTTATTCTTTAAATATTTACAGATATTATCTGGGAGCAAGGGAGGGGGTAATATGGACCATGTTTGTTTTATTCTTTATACTTCTCTGTGCTTATTTTGCAAATTCTATTAAATGTGGGTTTCCTTTGTTTTTTTTTGGTGTGTTTTTTTTCTCTTTTTTGTAAGGAAGCCCCTAATATTCACCATCCACCAAGCCTAATTTCTAAAGACTATTCAAGTCAAATTATCCACTTTTCTCGTGTTGCAACGTTCCCTCCTATGATATGCTTGTTTCTACTTGTGACTCTGAAATCCTTGAGTGAGAACATATTTTTTGTCCATGCAGTTAGTAGAATCTGGGATTGGAATGGCAGGTGAGTGTTAGCTCCCACAGACAGCTGCCCCTTACCCCCATCCCCCTTGGCCAGTCCCTGCCAGTTGGCCCATGCCACCAGATTCCTCAGTGCCACTTCCTGCTAGCTGGCTCTCAGCGCTTGTTTAGAATAAGAGGGAGATGAGTCAGCAGATTTTCCTGATGTGAGGCTGGCCTGGTGCCAGTTTGATGCCCTGACTGGTTCCAACTGCCCAACTTCAGCAATAACTGGGAAGGCAGAGTCAGAGGCAGCTCTTGGGCTCTGGATATGAGCTCATCTCCTTTGGCTGCTCCAGAGATACAGACAGCCCTGCCAAGGGGGAGGGAGGGCTGGTGGAGGGGCTTGGAGACTGAACCAAGTACCTCCTGATCAGCACCGTGGGTAGTGGTAAGTGTTCTGAGTAAAGTCCTACCCTCCCATCTGACACCATCCGACAGGCAACGGCACCTTCTCATTGGCCTCCTCAACCCCCAGTCCGTGATCCAGTTGACAATGACTTCTTCCCCTATATTTCCATTTCTTCTGCCTCTCCTTGGTTGGGATCCAAAATGATCAAAGCCAAAAGACCAGAAGAATTAAGCAACAATTCAGGTAAATCAGTGAAGTGGGACTTCCTTACTGCCAATGCTGAATCTTTTCTCCTAATGGTTGAGCAGACTGAAGGACTCCAACATGCACTTCATACCCCTTTCACCTCTTCCAACATACTTACTCTCCAAACCAGGCTCTTCATGAATTGACTGATGAATTGATTAGAATGAACTTTCTTCATTCTAATGCTCTGTGTGCTCTATTTGGCCTGCTGCTTCTCCCAACTGAGGAAGATGCTTTCTTATCTCAACTTTCAAGGTTTGGCCTTCAGAGTCCGGTGGTTGCATTCCATGGTTTCACTTGCCTTGAATTTGAGCTACTCTTTTTCAAAGGCAGAGGAGGGTCCTAATTGTCCTTCAAGGCCTAATGCCCCAAAGACATCAAACACTGGGAGTCCCCTTGGCTTCAAGGCGAGAACAGCAAAGAGCAGCACGATTCTGTACCAGAGCACGTCCTTCCTGGGGACTCTCCACTTTAGAAGGAAACAGTCCACACTATCAAGAAACCACAGGAAAACAGATGTGGCTCAAGTGATTGGGCTCCTATCCACCATATAGTAGGTCCAGGGTTCGATTCCCAGGACCTCCTGGTGAAAGGCAAGCTGGCCCACATGGCAAGCTGGCCCAAGCGGAAAGCTGGCACAGCAAGGTGACACAACAAAAAAGAGACACAGAGGAGAGACAATAAGAGATGCAGCAGACCAGAGAGCCAAGGTGGTGCAAGAGATTGAGCGCCTCTCTCCATTCCAGAAGGTCCCAGGATCGGTGCAAGAGATTGAGTGCCTCTCTCCCACCCCAGGAGGTCCCAGAACAGTTCCCGGTGCTGCCTAAAGAGAAGACAAGCAGACACAGAAGAACACACAGAGAGCAAACAGTGAGTGCAAAACAACAGAGGGGGCGGAGAGGGGGCGGATATATAAATCTTTAAAAAAAAAAAAAAAAGAAATCACAAATGAGGCCAGGGATGCTGGTACCATTAGATATGTAAGGGGAAGACAATTTTATTGACTAACGCCTGTCAGGCCCTGTGCTAGGCACTGTAAGAAATTTGATCTCATATATTCTGAATGATAAACATTTTTGCCCTTTTTTTCCTCATAAGAGAGGACGCTGAAGCTCAGAGGTGTTTGGTAACTTGCCAGGGTCACACAGCTCTGACAGAACTCCAGTCTGTCTCTTGTAAAACCGTTTCCTCTTCCTGGGTGAAAGAGATGACACCATGGACTAAAGAAGTTGTATAACTGAGTCTGTGGCTGGTGAATTAGCCAGATGGAGTGTTTGAAAAGAACCAACCTGCCACCCCCTGAATGCAAAGTGAGTGTAGCCAGCCTTATGGTTCACTTACAATGGGGGCTTTTTGCCAACCAGGGCAAAGACGGCAAGTCTCTACCTGTGGCAAATACAATCCTTCCTCCAGTCTTAATTTCCATGAAAGGTTGTCAAATAGGATTGAAAGGAAATCCCTTCCCAAGGCCCCACAATTCAGGGCCTTTAAGCCAAAGGCCAAGTTTACTCATCCCTGCCCATGCTGGCCTCATCAATGAAAGACCTCTATCCTTCAGAGCTGCAGGGACCCCTGGAATCAGTGTATTATGTGGCTGAAGGAGTCCCCCAAAACACCCGCCTTTGGACAGTGAAGGCAGCAGCTCTTGCCATTTAAAAAAACACCTTGCAGGCCTGGCCTCTGGACTCACGATTACCATGACAAGGCTAAAATGGAGCCTCATGGGCCCTGGCTCTGGCCAAAGTATTATAAAAGTCAATTTCGAAGTAGAGTCGACTCTCAATTATTCATAGTCTAATGGTTCACTCTGTAGATCCACTTCCTCCTCCTTGCCCTCCCCTCTACCTATCTCTTTGCCAGCTGTGTTTTGGCTCTCAGTATTACTCCCACCAGAGCAGGAACCGGCAGAGAATTTTAGATCAGTCGATGTCAGGTCCTGTTAGCAATGATGGTAAAGGGTTTTTGCTAAAGCGGGCCAGAAGGAATTTGGATTTGTAGATCCTTGCTAATCTCCTTCCCACTTGGTGTGGATAACAGACAACTTCCTTGAGTTCTTTGAGCCTCTCTGCTTGCTAAATCTTGCCAGGAGAAGAAATGGAGGGACTGAAACCCACACACCTAGAAGCAGCATTGTTCCCAGGCCGAGGCTAATTAGCTGAGAAGGCAGCCATTACCTCACTGCCCTGCTAACCTGAGACACACTGTGTATTCTCGGAATCTTTGAAGGCTGTATCTTTTATGGCCAATGGCAGAAAATGGGTTTTGAGATAAATGAAACCCTCAGGGCTTTCTTTCCTTAAATGGTTGGAGTTTTATGTTGCCAAATCAAATAAATTAACAAATAAGAAATGAAAACTAATTTTTAAAAATCGAATTCACACACTGCAGCAGTTGTTACCACTTTCCTAGCAAACAAGAAGACTTTCAAGGCTTAGGATGGGTTGCATTCCCAACTAAAAGAGAGAGAGAGAGAGAGAGAAAACAAATAACCTCCTTTTATATTATTAATAGTAAAAACGAACTTATATTGCTGCATAAGTGCCAGGTACTATATTAAATGAAATATATGAATCACCCCATGTTATCTTTACAAGAACCCCATGAGGTACAAGCTATTATTATTCCCATTTGCAGAAAATAAGACTTAGAGAAGTTAAATAACTTGCTCCAGGATGCTCAGCAATGAAGGGGCAGTGCTGGTTGCCTGTTCCAGCTTTTCTACAGTGTGGTCCAAGCCACAAAGCTTTCTGTTGTTGTTTGTTTGTTTGTTTTTCAAGATTTATTTTATTTATTTATGCATTTTTTAATTTGTCACTTTTTCTAGCATGATATTGGGCATGCCATATGTCTCTAATACTTACTTTCCTATTATTTAGTTGATTGATTTGGGGGTAGAAACTGCATGGAGGTTAACTCTATTGTACCTCTCGTGGTACTTAACACTCTTGGGAGTGGGCAAGAGAAAAGACAGCGAGATTAAAAGAGTCGACCAAGAGAGCATTCCTTCACGTGGGACAATGCCCCACGGGCTGGTTTTGAAGCATTTGTGCAGTGAGAAGTGTTCAGCCCGGAACTAGAGTTTATTGCTACCTAAACTTCTACAGACTGTTCAAGCTGTTAGGCTGCATGTCTAATGGGTGACTAGTACTGCTCTAGGGTTTTCAGTCCATCCTGCCAGGTCTCTGCTTGCCAGAATCCACCGCCTGCCTGCTCCCTGCTTCAGGGCATGAAAAACTCTAGCGGGAAGGTGTGTGGGTATGGGAGGGAGGTCAGAGGCAGTGCCTTGCCCAAGCCCACCCCACCCAGGCCTGGCTGCATGCTGGCACACAGATTCCCATTCTTCCTAGAAGAGACCGGTGTTGTCATGTCTTTGGGCTGTAAGAGAAGGGCAGCCAGGCTACACAGGCCCCATCCTGTCCCATTTTCCGGAGTCTGGGCTCAGAGCCTGGGGCACCAACTCCCCTCTGCCTGAGCACAGAGAGGTAGACTGCAAACTTCAGGAGGGTAGTTTCTATGTCTGCCTTGCTCTCTGGTGCCTCTTCCCTATTCTACTTTCATGCCACACTCAACCCTGCCTTTTCAGGAATGTTCCCCTCCGCCACTGGCTTTTAAAATTAACTGCCTTTCCAGACCCAGTCACATTTTCCATGACACTTTCTTTGTCCTCTGACCTAAACAGCTCACGTCTGACTTCCCACAGCATTAAAATCAGCTCGTAACTAACAACTTCTCTTATTTGCTTACATAAAGTCATTTTCTTTTGAAGGGCTCTGTGTGCTCCTCCAGGCAAGAGGCTGTGTCTTATATTCTTTTTGTCTTTCCTCCTCTCTTCCCAGCAGACTGTTAGGGGCATAATAGATGCTCAATAAAATATTTATTGATACTTTGAGTGACAAGACACCTGGAAATGCCATCGTGTTTTTGCAGATGATTGTTGCTATTTGCCATCATCTTAATGATTAAGACCAGCTGCATGTGTGGTTCCAA
>JAQZBX010021419.1:0-32287 GCA_029593785.1 Cabassous unicinctus
TAAAATAGCTTCTAACTTGCAGTGTTACATAATCATAATCTTTATTTTAAAAAACATAAGTTGAAAATTTATTTTGTCACTTTAGTCCCCAAGAAATCATCTTATATCTTTTCCAATGGGACCCATGCTATCTTACAGCAGTTTAACCCCTCCCCAACACCCACCCCCTTAAATTTTTTTTTCTCTGTGAAGCTTTTCTGCTACTGGTTTCTCCTTATTAGGGTATTCCATCCTGGGGAGCCAGATGGAGTCAATCCAGAAAGATGGGTTACTTTGGAAACGTCTCTTTTGCAATTAGGTGGTGCAGCTGACTGAAACTGGAATGAGTGTGGGCGCACTTCTTGTCAGCAGGTCTAATGCCCTTTTATATGCAGCACTTCTCAGCAGCTGTGTTCTGCCCTGAGTGTCTGCAGACCTAGGTCCCTGTGCCTTGATGTGTGTGGAGTTCTAACTCACTGCTGTGTGTTGCTCTATGGTCTCTGTCCACAGTGGGAGGGACCCAGGCCAGGTTGCCTCTGTGTGACTCCCAAGCTGTGTGGGTCCCAGTGAGGGGGAATGGAACAGGAACTGACTTGCATTCAGGACAGAATTTTCCTACCTGATATTTTCCTTTTTCTTGGACTCAGCATTTGTGGAGTCCTTCCCTAGTCTCTAAGCAAGTGGGATTTGTCCTTTCATTCACTAAGTCTCGAGGGAGGCTTTTACAGGGGATATATTACCTTGCTATGTTGATGATGTCACCTCTATTTGCTTCCATTCTTGACTGAATTGAGGTTCATTGGGTGGCTATTTAATTACATTGAAGACCCTTAGAGTGGGGTTACTTGTTAAGTGGATTGTGGGTACAGTCCTCTGCTGCTATTTTTATTTTATTTTTAGTCTTGGTTCACTAGAGACAGTCTTATTTGCACAAGAGATAAAAATATAGACTGATAATCACAATTAAAAGCATAAATCCAAAGTGTGCTAGTTTGTCCCCATCCATTAAACAAGAACCTAGGCCAGGAAATAGGTCTGCCCTTTGAGATGTTTGTGCCTGACTGATATCATGAAACACCTTAACTTTGTCCTTTAATTATTTAGGTTATTTATCATTGTGCCAGATTTAACATAAAAGTAATATTCTGTTTATGGCAGTCAGGATATCTAGGACCTGTCTGTTTTGCAAGAACACTAATGCTAAACTGCCACCTTCAGCCTGTGGGGCCTGAAGAGCACTGAAGGTGATGTTAATGCTCTCTCTGCAGAGCCCAAATAACCATTACAGATGGCATCCCAGATCTCTTTGCTAGGTTAAATTCCATTAGTGTCTCTCATTGTGTCCTTCTCCTTACTTACAGTTTTAACTGTTGCAATTTTGCATTTATGTGTGTGGTCTCAGTTTGCGAGGTGCTCGCTGTCTACTTACAGTAGCCTGTCAGCTTCTTAAGAGAGAGAATGTGCCTATTTTTTGCTCACATATGTATCTCAGCACTTAATAGTTTGTAAGTACTCAGAAAATATTTCTTGAAAGGATATTATTTAACCTATACAAAAATTTTAAACTAAATAAATTAAATAAACCATTTGGCAGATGTATTTTATGTGCCCTTCCTTCCCCCTTTTAAATCTAGATGGGGGAAAGTACCCTACTGCTGTCCTATTGTGAAAGGAACAGAAGTTATTTATTTTGTAGGCACTCCTTCACAGGGAACAGCCATTTGGATGAATTCTTACATGCCTTTCACACTGAGCCAGTATATACAATGGTTTCTTCAATCCCTAAAGTAAATATGTTAGTAACCCAAGCATTAAAAGACTTTCATACAAAACTACATTGTGTTCCATTCACATTCTTCTTTGATTCTGAGCTCAAGTACTTTTGGCTTCATTCATTCTGCCTGAGGGTGTAACGGCTACATTCCCTATTAATTCTGTCAGAGGTAACAGCACACAGAAAAAAAAGTCTGGGCCAAATTGGCCTGGTGAAGTTAAGACAGTACCAGAAAAGATATGTTAATATAAAGAGAGCTTTTTTTTTTCTCACTTTTTCAATGGCCATATACTGTTTAGACTCTGGATGCTATTTCAGAATTTGAATTAAGGCTTAAATGTAAATAACCCTAGAGTTATTAAAAATCCTATAAGGTAAAAATCCTGTAAACATTCATTTTGTATAAATTTCATTATGGAAACATACCCTAATCTGGGACACCCCAGCCTCAGACAATCTGCTGTGCAAGCAAAGACACTGGCAACTGGCTGAAAGACTAAGAAAGAATGCCACAGACAGAATAAGCTCAGCTATCAACAGCCACAGCCCCAAATAAAGGGAGTATTATACTTGTAAAAAGAACTTAGTGACTTGCTTCCTTTGGGCTTCTCAGTTTCACTCCTGCCCTCAGATAGCAGCACCAAGAATGTGTTGATTTTTAGAAACAACAGGCAAACCATGTACAAACTCCTCTAATCTTGTAATATTTTCAAGATGAAATCAATTTTTGGTGAAGGAATTAAACATCATGGAAGGATTAAAAACTGGACTTGTATCTTCTGGTTCATCATGGGAAATGCACAAGAAACTGTTCCAACAGTCTGAAATCCTACTCATTATCCACTGTCATATATCTTTCCTTTGTAGGCCCTGTCAAAGATGCAATTTTGTATTTGTGTGATGCTTGAATTAATGCTTGTCTGCTTCACTAGAATGTTACCTCTCAATGGGCAAAGACTGCATTGTTGTTGTGTTGTTTTTTATTTTAAATTCCCAGGAATGACTGTGCTTACCGACATAGCATGATCTCAATAAATATTTTCATTATGAATGAAAGAATGTGGTAGAATTTGAATGAAGCCATTTATTATTCAGTCAAATGCTGCATTCAGTCATTCATAATTCATATCTATTGTTCTATAAGTATAGTTTGAGAGGAGCTAGGGAGATTACAATGATGAAAAAGAAATAGTGTTTGCTCTCAAAGAGCATAGGATTTATAAGGAGAACGGAAATATTAAAAATTCAAGTTATGCAAATACAATGTGCAATAATGTGGTAGTTTGAAATTATTTTATGAATCCCCAAAAAAGAAAGATTATGTTTTTAAATTAATCTATTCCTGTTGGTGTGATACGCTTTGATTGCATTAAATTTAGTTGAGGGGCCTTTGATTGGAGTACTTGATAAGATTGCTTTTGGGCTTTTGATTGGACTACCTCAGTGGGGCGTGATTCATGTTGAGTCTCTGCCATCTTGCCAGGTCTGATAAAAACGGAGACACACCGAGAGAGATGCACAGACAGACACAGGAAAAGAAAGCTCTGCTATATTCGATCCAGCATGTGAGAAAAGACTAGAGGATCACTTAAGCACGAAGCCCCCAAAGAGGGTGGGTCCATGGAGCAGCTCAAGAGGAAACAAGCTCTGCTATATGCTTGATAGTTTGGATGCCTGATAGCTTGCAGCAGAACTCGGGAAGAAAGTGGGACAGCTGAAACTGATCTAGGAGGCCCCGGGAAAGAGACAAGCCCTATGTCTGGTTGCCCTCAGCTGAGCTCAAATCTTGGCAGAAATCTGTGGCCATCTTGCTTCAAAACGTGGCAGCTGACTTTGGTGAGACAGTGCCTCTGATGGTGTCTTAATTTGGATATTTTATAGCCTCGGAACTGTAGGCTTTTACCCCAAATAAACCCCCTCTGTAAAAGCCAACCCATTTTTGGAACTTGCATCAGCAGCCCTCTGACAAACTAAAACAAATAGTAATGAGAATGGAATAAAAGTACTGTAGGCATGCAGAGATGGGAGAGACTATCATTGGTCTAAGAGAGCAGGGGTGTTCATGAGTTAAACATTTGAGGGAGGTCTTAATGAATGGGTAGGATTTTGACAAATTGAGAGTAAAGGGGAGAGATGGGAAGAGAACAGACTAAAGTGATGTTTTTATAATAGCAAGTAGTTATATTTGGCAAAAGCAAAAACAGGGAGTTCAATAAAATTGAAAATTAGAACAGCACCCTCCTATGCCTTGCCAAAGAGTTTGGATAGCGTTTTTGTGGTGGGAAGCAGTAAAGACTTTTCAACAAGGCAACGATGTGATTGATTAGAGTGTTTCCTTGGGAAGACTGATTTGGCAGTGGTGGATAGTATGAGTTGGACTAGAAGTGAATGAAGTGAGGAAAACCATTTAGGAAGCTAGAGCACTATCCAAACAGGGGTGGATTCAGGTTTTGTAGGGCCTAAAGCCTATATAGTTTGGATACATTAAGAAAAGTAATACAAAATCAAGTATTCAAATATTTAAAAGGAAAAAGGAAATCACAACAAATTACAAATATAAAAAAGCTAATAAATATAAAAAATCCAAAAAATACCAGAATATTTTCTATTAATGTCCGTCACAATTTCATAATATTTTTTCTTACATTCTTGAGTGCATACTTACCTCTTTATATGACAATATTGTAACGTTATTTTATAGAGAGAACACAAAGATGATTTACTTTTGTTCTGTGGCATGCTTAATCATAGTTTTTTAAAAAATTAAATAGTCTAGAAAAGTTTCTTTCAGCTTTACAACCTGTTACTGGTAATGTCATCCTAGATTGATTCTAATATGTTGGAATGCAGAATACATACAGCTTTTTCCAGAGATCTAATTGTCATTGCTTTATACACATGGCATTTAATAATTCTATTCCACAGATTACCCATCAGGAAAGAAAAAAAAATATGGTACATTTATAATTGTACATGTTTCATTATGGAATATATTCTTGACAAATTGGAATTTATCTAGACATTGATGAGAACTGACCTTACACATCTAATTATTGAAAGAATTTTCCCCAGACCAGCTTCTGGTTCCATATCTTCCATATCTTGGTTCACATCCCCTCATGCTGCCAGTGCTGGAACCTGAGAACATGTTCATGCCAAGATACAGCTTCTGTCTTGTGTCACAAGGCCAGATAACTGGTACATCCTAGAAGCCATTCCAACACCAGAGTAGCTAGCAATAAATTAGCTATATGGGAAAGTGACTATGAGCCACTTATCATGCTGCACTAAATTCACATTAAATGAAATACCAACTCAATTTTTAGCTATCTGCATTTCAAAAATTCCTGTGAGTCTTCCAGTGCTACCCAACATGCGAGGAGGAGGGCTTTTGGACAATGTGTGTAGGAAAAGTAGTCTAAGTGGAAAGAGACAGTGATCTAAACCTATATGACCCAGTGAATATATTGCTAGGGTCCTGTGGTAAGCAGACTCTAAGATGGCCCCAAAAATCCCCACCTGCTGGTATTCACATACCAGCAGCAGTGATAATCCCCTCCTCTTGAATGTGGACTGTCCTAGTGACTTGCTTCTAACCCATAGAATGTGACATAGGTGATGAGATGTCACTTCTGTGATTAAATTACGTGACAGTCACTGTGTCTTGCTAGCAGGTGCTCGCTCTTTCTGGCTTTGATCAATTTGACATTTTAGGGTAGCTCATATGGCAGGAAACTGAGGGTACCTTCTGGCCAACAGACAGCTAGAAAATGAAGTAAGAAACTGTCAGCCCAACAACCCTTGAAGAATTGAGAATCTGTCAATAACTACATGGGCTTGTAAGCTGATCTTTCCCATTGAGCCCTCAAATGAGACCCCAGCTCTGGCCACCTTGATTTAAACCTTGTGAAAAACCCTGAACTAGAGGTGCCAGTTAAGTCCTATCCAGTTTCCTAACCCAAAGAAACTATGATAAGTGTTTGTTGCTTTAAGCAACCAAATTGTGGAGTAATTTATTATGCAGTAATATCAATTAATTGAGGATCTTGGGACTGGTGCAAATGAAGGGTCTCAATGCTTAACTTATTACTTCATGGTAAATCTGCCTCTGAATATGGGCCTGAACTATGGTTGTGACCATGGGAACAGCACATTATCTATGTGCTCATATTGTCACACCATACCCCTTGCCATTATTTTTAATATTTCTCTCCAGCCAGTTAGCATGGGTTTAGTTTTAGTGATTGCTCAATTAAGTAAAAGGTAAAATCATCTGCCAAAGGTAATAGGGGAGCTGGAGAGCTGAAGAAGGGAAGATGTTACCTTGAGCCATTTTTGAAAATTATGGAATCAATGAGAAATGTAAAAATGTGAATTAGGAGGATCAATTCACATTTAACAATTAGCACACATTTAACAATCTCAGCAGCACTATTTTATTACTTTTCCCATCAATGTTTGGTAGCTTTGGCTTGGGAGCTGAGGAAAAGGCAGAGGTTACCTAGTGGTGGGGTCTTCTGATGTAATTTTGGAATTCTAGTTCAGTTAGATGGCAAGTAAAATTTTAAAAGGTAAGGCAATGGGAGAATGGGAGAATAGGAAGAGATACAGGGTCAGTAGTCGCAGTGAGACTGGAAAACAAGTTCAGTATATCTAAAAGAGAAAGAGAAGAGAGGAAAGAATGTCGTGGTCAGAGACAGGATTTTTGGGAGTTTGAGAACTTGGAAGTAGAGTAGTTTTGAGGGATGTTGAGTTGGGTTTGGTCTTAAAAACGTGTGGTAGAAATGGAGGCAAAAGGAGATCCATTGAAGTTTAAAGCAAAAACTATGACATCAGGATCTCAAAATTGTCATCAAAAATTTATGAAGTTACTAAATAAAGGTATAGAGGCTAAGAAATTGAAAGATGACTATAAATGAGATATTTTCCATCAATATCATCTTGTCTACTTTTCACTTTTAAAAAGATGGTGTTTTCTAATGAAGGATGTTTACGTGGGAGGTTGTGGGAGGTGTGGGAGGTAGGGCATATGGGAATCCCTATATTTTCTATGTAACATTTATGTAATCTAAGTATCTTTAAAAAACAAAAACAAACAAAAAAAAACAAATACACTCACAGACACATACATACTCTGAATACATACAATTCCATTGTAAAAGAATAGCACATGACATGTAGTGTGATATACACCTAGATATTTCACAATAAAATTGTAATTATGAAAAACAAACAAACAAAAAAACAAAAAAAAGATGGTATTTTATTTCAATGGGACATATCTAATTTAATATTAGTACTATTGTCAAAACATATCCTATCATTCTATTAATAACATGAAATCATAAAGGAATTTTTTTTTTTAAATTTATTTATCCCCCCCTGCTGCTTGTGCTTGCTGTGTCCATTCGCTGTGTGCTTTCTCCGTGTCTGCCTATCTCCCCCTTGCTGTGAGGTCCCACTGCATCAGCCCACCGTGCCGCGCGGGCTGGCCTGCCCTCACAAGGAGGCCCCGGGAATCGAACCCGGGGCCCCCCATATGGTAAACAGAAGCTCTATCGATTGAGCCACACCCGCTTCCAATAAAGGAATTTTTAACCTTTACGTGAATCATTTTTAGTTTAAGAAATACAAACAATACTTTCCCTGAGGTTAGCAGCATATATTTCCTTCAGCAGCTCTTTTGTACTGCATCCAATTGATTTCAACCAAATGATTCATTAGATATAGTGAGGTCACCTGAAATTGGTCGTAAATAGGGACATAGAGTCACAATTCCTGTTTTAATCCCATCTCTGGATTCTAGAGGCAGAAGACCTTCAGAGACAGAGAGGCTATTTTTGACCAGTGAGCATCTTTCTGAGTGTTGAAGTGAATATCTCACTTAGATTTAGGGCAATTAAGATTTCAAGAAAGCACACAAAGCTGAGTGTTGAAAGGGAAATGGAAGTTAATAAGTCATAGAAGCAAGTCTGAATTGTTCTCAAATAATGTAGTTGATGTCTATAATTTTAAATGGTAACCATCATCTTTGAAAGACGTTTTCAGTATTTGGGGAAATTCCCACATAATGAGTCCTGCTTCCTCATTGTGCCACAACTCAAATTCGCATACTTGATTACAGATGAAATGTGGCACTTGGCTTAGGTGATGACTATCAGAAGCAGTCGGACTGTATTGGCCTTGAGGGGAGCCTCCATTTTGACGGGGGCATATGGCAGGAGGTTCATTAAACTTTCAGTCCTGGCATTTACAGGGGCAATTTCCCAGGGGGTCCAAGTTCCTGGCACAGATGTAGGATTGGTAAGGTGGCAGTTGCCAAGTTTCCTCTTGTGTTTAGTGGGGAAATAGCAGTGACAGCAGGTTTTTTTTCATGGGGCCAATTCTGTTTGGAGGTTTTGGGCTTTATTCCTGAAAATAGCCTGGAGGCTATTTTTCCAGACTTCCCAGGACTTTTTAGATTTTTTTTTTTAATATGCTTCGAATAAACTTTTTTTTTCTTAATCAGTCCAAGTCATCATCTGTTGATTGCAGCTAAGAACCCTGACACAGATTTCATATTAGGGTGGGGGTATCAGGAGGACTTCCAAATGGCATTTCTAAGCAGATGTTTTTGCCTGAGGATGGTTTCAATGTTCACTCTCACTGGGATGAGGGGAGGGTACAGCTATACGTTCAAATGGCTGGGGATGGGGTTGACAACCTGTGATGATTTAGACTACCATTCCAATGTAGAAAGAGATTTGGTTACTAAGCCTAGTGGAAGACCATGGCATTTTACTTGGTTACCAAAAAAGCCTGTTACTTGGATAATCCAGCTGCCCTCCTCCCTTTAATATTAATAACTTTTCATTTCTCACTTCTGTACTCCATATCCCATCCCAGATGACTTGCAGTTCTAATACTTACTTTATTATGAAGGGTTCTGACTACAAAAATGTTCATGGAGCAGGCTCTTGTTTCTGGAATGCCTAAGAATATGTTAAGGACTTCCATTAGACAAATCAAAGGTGACATATTTTTCCATTCCAAAGAGGAGCTCCACACTAGTTCACAAGCCTTGCTCATGTTATAAACCTCCAAATTGCTTTGAATGCCTCCCTCTTAATTATGAACAGACAGCTAATGATAAGCAGATGTTCTAGGAAAACCTCTAAACATGAGAGAGAAAAAACACACAGTGGAAGAAGATAATGAAGGAAGTGTAAGAAAAACTTATAAATAATATCATTAGATAGATAAGAAAAGAAACTGAATTACTGAAACAAGAATATGATATTTTGTAAGGACATGCAAAGAACAAGAGCTCTTAGATGTTAAAAATATAATAGCAGGTATGAAATATTCAATATTACAGCAGAAAATAAAGTCAAGAAAATCTCACAAAAAGCAAACACCAAGGACCAAGAAACAAAAGAGAAAGAAGATAAGAAAATTGGAGTGCCATCCCAGAATGTCTGGTCAACTAGACATTTTAAAAGTATTGGACAGTAAGAATGACCAATGAAATACTCTAAGTTTCCAAACACGAAGCACTCTCCTCCTACCCTTCCCCCACTCCCTTCCCCCTCCCCTTTCCTTCCATTGAGTGCCCAAGAGCGCCCAGCAAGTTAAAAAATATCAAAAGTCAAGGCATACCATAGTAAAATCTCAGCATACCAGACATAAAGAGAAAACCCTAAAGTCTCTAGGAAGAAGAAAAGATCACATACAAAAAACTGGAAATCAGAATGGCATTGGACTTTTCAACAGAAATGCCAGAATCAAAAAGATAATGGAAGGGAGCGGATGTGGCTCAAGAGGTTGAGCGCCTGCTTCCCACATGGGAGGTCCCAATTTGGTCCCTGGTGTCTCCTAAAAAAACAACACAAAACAAAAAACAAACAACAAGCAAAACAAATGAAAAAACCAACTCAGGGGAGCCGATGTGGCTCAGTGGTTGAGCACCAGCTTCCCACATACAAGGTCCCAGGGATGGCCCCGGTACCTTAAAAAAAAAAAAAATGGAGCAAGGCCTTCAAACTTCTAAAGACTTTGAATCAGAATTCCAAAATTATCAGTTAAGTGGAAGGTAAAACAAATCCTTAGATAAAAATTTTACATGATTATCAGAAAAATTATCTGAAACTTCAAAATTAGGAAAAAGTAAGTGGTATGTCCTTTCAGTATCATTTGGGAGTAAAGTCCCACTCAAAGATTGTCTAGAGCATTCCATACTTAACAGGGAAAAAATCACCTCAAAGGCGGCAAAAATTACTTCTTGGGGAACAAAAAAACAATCTTAGATAATACAATGGTTTGTGGCCCTCTAAAACTCAACTCTATGCTACCAAATCATATTCCTTATTATTTAATTTCTCTTTTTAGGTTTTCTCGGGTGTCATATGAACAGCACTTACATTGAGTTTAGGCTAACACTTCCTTGCTTTTGCCACAATATGTTCTTTAATGGCTCACTTTGTTCTTTCTCTGTCCCAAATCTACTGTAGATTTGTTTCAAATACCCATGAAGTTTATGTGGGGGAGAGGGGAGGTAGAAACACAAGAATATGTTGTGGCAGACGTGCTGAATAGGTGTGTGCTCAATTTATTACCCAAACCAACTTTAACTAATGTATTTTGCATTTTTAGCCAGAAAACCTTGAAACCTGTTTTGAAGTTAATGCAAGAAAAATTGTATCCACCCTAGTAGCGCTGACTTTTTAAAAACTGTTTTGTTTCCTGGGCGTAATATAACAGTAGTGTATTGCTGCTGGGATTTTATGTATTGCTTTTGGTTATTTCCATGACCCTTTTTATCTCCACCCCTTTTCCCCTAATATATGGAGAGAAATCTGTATCTATAGCTATATATATATATCTTTCTACAATATATAATTCATATTTAAACTGATGATCTAACTAAAAAGTTCCCATTAACATTTTTTAGAAAAAGCATAGTTCAACTGCAACAACCAGAGATGGCATTTCATTTTCAGGTTTACCTGGGAATACAAACATTTTCTTTTTTGGCTGGAATCCAGGGATGGAATTAAAACAGGAACTGTGACTCTATATCCCAACTTCTAAACAATTTCAGGTGACCTCACTATATCTAATGAATCATTTGGTTGAAATCAATTGGATGCAGTACAAAAGAGCTGCTGAAGGAAATATATGCTGCTAACCTCAGGGAAAGTATTGTTTGTATTTCCTAAACTAAAAATGATTCATCATAAAGGTTAAAAATTCCTTAATGATTTCATGTTATTAATAGAATGATAGGATATGGTTTGACAATAGTATTAATATTAAATTAGATATGTCCCATTGAAATAAAACACCATCTTTTTAGAAGTGAAAATAAACAAGATGATATTGATGGAAAATATCTCATTTATAGTCATCTTTCAATTTCTTATCCCCATACCTATATTTAGTAACTTCATAAATTGTTGATGACAATTTTGAGATCCTAATGTCATAGTTTTTGCTTTAAACTTCAATGGATCTCCTTTTGCCTCCATTTCTACCACACGTTTTTAAGGCCAAACCCAACTCAACGTCCCTCAAAACTACTCTACTTCCAAGTTCTCAAACTCCCAAAAGTCCTGTCTCTAACCATGACATTCTTTCCTCTCTCCTCTTTCCCTTTTAGATATACTGAACCTATTTTCCATTCTCACTGCGACTACTGGCCCTGTATCTCTTCCTTGAATTATGTTTGCTTACAGCATCTCTACCTCTGGAAAACCAGAAGGCAACACAACAACTTGCTTTGCTTTCTGTGTGTATTCTGAATGACAGATGCACAGTAACCAATTTGTAATGAATGTTAAAGAGGTGATATGATTAGTTGCTGTTTATTACGCACAAATGTTATTTGCATAGTGATTCGTGAACGGAGGAGCTAGCTGCAAAGTTTGTACTTTATGCAATTACTCAGTTGATGTCTACCTTGGTGTATTAGTCAGCCAAAGGGGTGCTGATGCAAAATACCAGAAATCAGATGGCTTTTATAAAGGGTATTTATTTGGGGTAGAGGCTTACAGTTACCAAGCCATAAAGCATAAGTTACTTCCCTCACTAAAGTTTGTTGCCATGTGTTGGAGCAGGATGGCTGCTGATATCTGCCAAGAGTTCAGACTTCCTGGGTTCCTCTCTTCCTGGGACTTGCTTCTCTCTGGTCTCAGGCTTGCTTCTCTCCACAAGGTCAGCTGTAGACTATCAGACGAATGGCTTGTCTCTTCCAGGGGCCTTCTCTCCTTCCTCATGACCAAGCTCCTCTGTGTGCTTACTTCCCCAGGCTCTAGCATTAAAACTCAGCATCAGAACTCCAACTCAAAACTCCAACTAACTCCACCAAGGGGCAGGGACTGAACATCCTATTGACATGGTCCAATCAAAGCCCTAATCATAACTTAATCACGCCCAGAGGAACAGACCAGTTTACAAACATAATCCAATATCTATTTTTGGAATTCATAACTATATCAAACTGCCACACTTGATAACTGAAATTGGAGCTAGTATCATTTAACTAAGTTCAATGAAATTCATACATGTTGGACCAATGCAAAACCAAGACTTCTGATGCATATGTGAAAATACCTGTTTCTAGACCCCAAATTTGTATTGTTCTGAAATTGATGAGAGAAAACACAACTTAATAAAATGTAGGAACAGAAAATATAAATCTAGCAAATGATAGGGTAAAAGAGCCAGAAAGAAGAGAGGAAAAAATGAGAGTAAAGGAGAAATCCTCTTGAGCATCTCATCAAGGTACTAGAATTTGCCTCCACTGCATTCTTCTGCTAATCAAAGAATTGTGGGCACAGGTATCTGGAAGAATAGAGTGGGTCTGCAGTTCCAGGCATCAGGAGACAGCCTAGAAAAAGAGTTTTAGCCTAAACCTGAAGTTGCTGCTTAATTTCAATTTGAAAGGACGTTCTAGAGTTTTAAACTTTTAAGTATTATGTTGGGGACTTTCAAAGTGAAGTCACTTTCCTCTGCCATGGGGAATACACTTTGACCTTTCAATGCCCTTGACAAAGGTGCCTGCAACTTTGGAGATATTCAATAAACATGTTGTGCTATATCTCTCTGCTTGTGCAACATTCATCGCCATTGAAATTTCACTGTGCAACCCCAAGAGGCCTGATGGAAAATAAATTTTTCTTCTTTAAAAAGAAGACTCAAAGGTGAAAGTTGATTCAATTTAGAAAATGGGCAAAGGACCTGAATAGACATTTTTCAAAGAGGATATATAGATGGCAAATAAGTGTATGAAAAGATGCCCAAAGTCATTAGCCAGGAGAGAAAAGCAACTCAATACCACAATGAGATACCACTTCACACTCACTAGGATGTCTATAATCAAAAGTCTGTTAATAAAGTTTTCAGGATGTGGAGAAATTGGAATCCTCATACACTGATGGTGGGAATGACAAATGGTGCAGCCACTTTGGAAAACAGCCTGGCAGTTCTTCAAAAATTTAAACCTAGAGTTACTATATTGCCTAGCATTTCTACTCCTGGGTAAATAATAATAAAGGGTAAATAAAAACATAAGCCCACATATAAGCTTGTACATAAATGTTTATAACAGCCTTATGCCTAATAACCAAAAAGTGGAAACAACCCAAATGTCCATCATATGATGAATGGATAAATACAATGTGGTTTACCCATGTGATACAATGGAATATTATTCACCTATAAAAAAGAATGAAGTATTAATACATGCTACAACATGAATGAACCTTAAAAACATGCTAAGTGGAAGAAGCCAGTCCCAAAGGACTACATATCGTAAGATTCCTTTTATATGTAATGTTCAAAAAAGGTAAGCCATAGTGATCTAGTAGACTGGTGTTTGTCTAAGGCTGGGGGTGGGAATAAGGAATGACTGCTAATTGGTAGAAGTTTCTTTTGGGGTGATGAAAACTTTCAAAGTTTAGATTGTGGTGATTGTTGAACAACACTGTGAATATACTAAAAGCCATTGAATTGTCCACTTTAAATGGGTGAATTGTATGGAATGTGAATTATATCTCAATAAAGCTTTTATTTAAAAAAAAATAAATGTCCTCCTACAGTTCTGCCTACTCCACTTCTTCTCTTCTCCTTCCTAATAGATATTGGTGTGGTAGAAACAAATGTTTATTGAAAACCAACTATGAATCAGTATTATTTTAGGCACTGAAGGAACAGCAGTGAAAAGCTAGCACAATCCTACAGAGCTCTGGTTTATAAGGCAACATGCTAGACTTCATTTTTAGCACGGTCTGAAGATTACTGTAACCATATCACTTGGGGTATGTGTAAAATGCAGATCCCTGGACATTCACAGCCCAATTGATTTTGTAACTCTGCAGGGTGGAGTTGAGGTAGCTACCTATTTAGTAAGCACCGTTGGAGTTTCTTAAGCAAAATAGATTTATGAGAAGCCTGGCTTTGAGTCAACTGTGCTCTGAGAAGTTTCTGTGTGAGCAGACTTTGCATTGCCTAAGTCCCAGGGGAAGTTTGGTCTTTTGTCCTGAATCCTGAGGCTGTAACTACTGTTTGAGGTTACCTGTACCTTTTGCCTGAGAGTATCATATTTTACTAAATAAAAGCCACTTCATCTTTAGAATTTCCTGGCTTCTCTACCCTCTCTTTTGTAGCCAGTACTTAACTTTAGCTCTCCAAGCAGCCAGTTTTACACTGCAATACTAGTGACAAATGACCCAAGGTCATTTACACCTCCAGAGAACTCCTCTCTGGTTGTCTCATATGCAAGAAAGTTTCATTTTTTTCCCTACGGTTAAGATTCTGACTCCCAATAAAGTGTGTTATCCAAATATCAGTCACTTATTTAGAGAAGTCAAAACCATTATTTAAAGGGTACTTAGAAAAATCTTGTCACCAAATTATTTATAGACAAGAAAAAATTAAGTTCAGTTACACAGAAAGAAACCTTTTGTAAAATAAAATTCTCTAAGAGCTCCCAGCAACACGATTTTCCTTACTCTGAGCACTACATTCATAATTGTAACAGTCAAAAGAGGTGTACCTAGCCTGGGGCTTATGTATTATCCCTGTATGAAGATGAAGGAAGGTAAATGGGAATAACTGACTCTTACTCTAAAATAAAAACTGTACATTTTAGTTTGTGATGAATGACCCCAAATAAGACATAAGCTGATAGACATGGGGACAGCTAACTGATAGATTGGAAATAAAAAGTAACTACGGAATGGGGCAGCATCCCCTGGAATAGTAAATGATGAACATTGTTTTCTCCAGGAAAAGGGAAAGAAACGATTGATCAGATCAGTGTATGATATCTAGAGGGTGAAACAACTGGGAGAGCAAAGCTGAACAGATAGCCTGGGCAGGTGCCTAAGGCTTCTTGTTGGCAAGTGTGAATGGGGAGAAGGCAAGACACTGGAGAAAATGTGAGACATGTGGCTGGAAGCCTGCATTTAAAAGCGGTACTGACAAAGAAAGATCCGGGAGAGGGGAGGAGAGAAAGTTTGGGGCAAGTGTAAGTGGAGCTGAACGACCATGTGTGCACCTATGAAGGCAAATTTTTAAAATACATTGTTCCTTTCCCTGATAAAAAGTTGCCAGCCTATTCAGAGCCCTGCTTTTGGCTCGAAGCTCCAGTGGGGATTTCCCATTTCATAGCATTCAGGCATGGCGGTTTATGCTGATTACTCCTGGGCAGCAGGAGCTCTGGGGACTTAAGATTCTAACTGGCGTTACTTCCTCAGGCCTGCTGGGTCTTTTATTTATCTGAATGCAATCCTTACAGACTTCAAATTGAAATCAAGCAGTACCTTCAGGTTTAGGCTAAAACTGTTTTTTTGAGGCTGTCTCCCGAGGCCTGGAACTGTAGATATACTCTATTCTTCCTGATACCTGTGCCCATAAATTCTTTTATTAGCTGAAGAAAGCAGTCAGGGCAAATTAAGATTCCTTACTAAGAGGCTCATCTGAACTTCTCCTTTACCCTCATTTTTTCCCCTCCTTTCTTTCTGTCTCTTTTACCCTATCATTTGCAGATTTATATTTTCTCTTTCTACATTTTATTAAGCTGTGTTTTTTTTTTCTCTGTCAATTTTGAATAATACAAATTTGGGGTCTAGAAACAGGTACTTGCATATATGTATCAGAAGTCCTGGTTTTGCATGGTTCCAACATGTATGAATTTCACTGAATTTACTTAAATGACGCCCGCTCTGACTTCAGTACATACCCATTGCATAAAGTACAAACTTTGCAGTTAGCCCCTCAGTCCACAAGTCACTATGCAAATAACATATGTGAATAATAATTAGCAACCAATTGCATCACCTCTTTCAAATTCTGTTAGTGATTGGTTACTGTGCATCTATCATTCAGAACATTCAGAAAGCAAAGCAAGTTGTGTTGCCTCCTGGTTTCCCAGGAGTAGAGATGGTGTAAATAAAATAATTTAAATCACTGCTACTCTCACCCTGATTATCTTGGTACTGTAAAATATGAATATTTGCTTTTTGCTAGCAAACACAACTTTATTAATTCAGCCAATGGAACAGGGCTCGAGGCGGTGGCGGTGGTGGAAGTTGGCTCTGCCGGGCAGTTTAAGGAGCTGCTGCGCCTCAAAGCCAGGTCCCTCTTTGTGGTCCATTTTTGGGCACCGTGGGCTCCACAGTGTGCTCAGATGAATGCTGTGATGGTGGAGTTAGCTAAAGGGCACCCTCAAGTTTCATTTGTAAAGTTGGAAGCTGAAGCTTCATATGTTTGAGAAATATGAAATTAGTTCTGTTCCCACCTTTCTGTTTTTCAAGAATTCTCAGAAAATTGACCAATTAGATGGTGCACATGCCCCAGAGTTGACCAAAAGAGTTCAGCAACACACATCTAGTGGCTCGTTTGCACCCGGTGTGAATGAACATCCTAAAGAAGACCTCAATCTCCGTCTAAAGAAATTAACCAATGCTGCCCCCCTGCATGCTGTTCATGAAAGGAACTCCTCAGGAACCCTGCTGTGGTTTCAGCAAGCAGATGGTGGAAATTCTTAACAAACATGATATTCAGTTTAGCAGTTTTGATATCTTCTCAGATAAAGAAGTTAGTCAAGGTCTCAAAACCTATTCCAACTGGCCCAGTATCCTCGACTGCCCGTCTCTGGAGAGCTCATCGGAGGACTTGATATAATTAAGGAGCTAGAAGCATCTGAAGAACTAGATGCAATTTGCCCCAAAGCTCCCAAATTAGAGGAAAGTCTCAAAGTACTGACAAATAAAGCTTCTGTGATGCTTTTTATGAAAGGAAACAAACAGGAAGCAAAATGTGGATTCAGCAAACAAATTCTGGAGATACTAAATAGTACTGATGTTGAATATGAGACATTTGATATATTGGAGGATGAAGAAGTTCAGCAAGGATTAAAAGCATTCTCAAATTGGCCAACATATCCACAGCTATATGTGAAAGGGGAGCTCATTGGAGGACTGGATATTGTCAAGGAACTGAAAGAAAATGGTCACTTGTTGCCTATACTGCGAGGAGAAAATTAATAAATGTTAAGCTTGGTGTCCAACTATTGCAAGAAATACTGAATTACAGTGGGAGCAGTTCATGATTTAGTCCTGAGAAATGGGCTAGGAGTAAAAAACTGCTTCTTACCCAATTATGCTTGATGTACTTCACAAGGTTGTGCTAAATGTATGTTACGTTTTTTTCCACCAAAAATAGAATTCAATAAGCATCTTCAAATTCAATTAAAAGTTGTGTTAAAAAAAAAAGATATTGCAATGTAAACTATAAGCCATGCGTAGTGGCAATGCTCCAAAATGTGTTCATCAATTGCAATGAATGTACCACACTAATGAAGGATGTTGTAAATGGGAGCAAATGTGGGCAGTGTGGGGAGCAGGGCATATGGGAATCCCCTATATTTTTTATGTCACATTTGTATAATCTAAATATCTTTTTAAAAAATAAAATAAAAAAACAACAAAAAGATATTGGTTTCATTATTTTTCATTTACCTATACATTTATAATTGACAGTGAAAGTTTTTAATGTTTTGACAAAACATTTTTAAGGTTACAGAATAATCATAATTTTCCCCATTGATTACTAAGATTACTTTACATAGTTTCAGCTTGAAGTCATTTGTACAGTCCCTCTCTACTATGCAAAGTGAAGATTGCTTTTATATATATATCATCTTTGACTTCGTAGAAAAATTTATCCATTTACGTAACAGACATTTATTTAGCACCAACTACTTGCCAAGCACTGGAGATATGCAGTATACAAAACAAAGTTTTAATCCATGAAGAACTTGTATTGCTGAGGGAATAAATAAATAAATAAATAATTTAAAATGTCTAGTAATTTTAAAAACAATGAAGAAAAGTAAAGCTGAAAAACAGGATAAAAGTTCAGGACAGGGGGAAGTATCCTGTTTTTATCTAATGTGGTGCCTGAGAGCCTATCTGTTAAGGTGGCATGGAACATAGAAATGCAGATATAAGGGAGAAGAGCATTCTAGGCCAAGAGAAAACTAAGCATATTATTATTCTCTCTTATTAGTAGTGATCCTATGAATGTTTTTTCAGTAAGTCAGGAGCCAAGTCTTGGTGAAGTCCTGGGCCACAGTCATACAGCTATTGGTAAACGTTAGGAGCACGTAGAATTCTTACCATATGGTGAGTCCTAAATATCTGGGTCACCAAACCATTTTAATCATGCATTGATTCATTCTCTGCCTTGCAATTTCCTGAAAAACATATTGATTCAAATTCTGCTTGGTTTCCTAGTACATAATTAGGTAGAGGTAATTCCATTGAAAAAGTACTGTTTGTCCTATCCAAACAACATTACCTTTTGGATGCGGTCTTAGTTTGCCAGGTCTGCTATGACAAATACCACAGAATGGGTTGGCTAAACTAACAGGAATTTGTTGTCTCACGAGTTTTGAGGTGAGAAGTCCAACATCAAGGTATCGTCAGGCCACACCTGTTCTGGTGGTGGCTCAGTCTCTGCCTCTGTCACATGGCCATCTGTCTCTTTCTGTCTCCTCCTCTGTTTTCTGCTCCTCCTCTTCAGTTGTCTCCTTATAAGGACTGTAGTCATAATGGACTAAGGCCGACCCTCAATCAGTTTGGCCTCACCTTAACCAACAACATATTCAAAGATCCCATTTACAAATGGTTTCACACCCACTGAAATGGGGGTTAGGACTTGAATGTGTTTTTTTGAGGGGGAGACATGGTTCAATTCCCAAAAGATACTAATTATAGTTAAAACTCTGACATCTATTATCTTTAGAAAATCTTACATTGACTACATTGTTACCCTAATAGAAGTTCGTATATGTTCTTAGTTTTTTGTGTTATATTGTCAATTCATAGGGCTAAACTAGGCTAAAAGAGAATCCATGCCTTCACAAGTTATCTTGTATTTATTCATTTTCACAACTAGGCTATCAACTAACTTCTTTTTTCATAAATGAAAATTGCATTAAGGAGAAAATAACCAATCCTTAGCAAAATGAAAATGAAATAATATGCCACATTTTCATGGTTAAATTCCAGAAACAAGTCAAGGGGGAAACAGTGCTAACTCAATCTTACTATCTGTGCCAGGAATTGTTTTAGGTATATTCTCTAATTAAATCCCCAAAGAATCCATGAAGTAGAAACTACTATTATTTTTACATTGCAGATGAAGACCAGCTTCAGAGAGCTAGTAAGTGGTGAATCTGGCATTTGAAACAGACAGTAGGTCTGTCCTCTTAATCACTGCTTTAATCACTAACTAGATTGAATCAAAGGGCCCAGCTGTTTGGAAAAACATGTCTTGCAGAGCAGAAGAGATGGTTAAGTGGAAATTTCACCAGATGTGCTTCATCTTCCCTACAGTTCTTGTGCTGGAATCATTTTGCTCCATACAAGCTTCACTCAAGCATAATGCTGAAAAGGATCAAAGCTCTATATTCGGCTCCATAGTTTTAGAAAAAGAAAGCAGATTGAATTAATTGAAGTAAACGCACTTATGAAAACATAGTTATTTTGTGCAACACAATATCAACTATCAGAAAGTTGAAGAGAACTGAAAGGTTACTCTTGTCACACACAAACACCAATTAATAAATATGGAAGTTCTCTGAATACAATGGAATATCAGGCCCTAGGTACAGACCATCGCAAACGTTTCACAGGACTAATGAATAGGGAGATTCTAGCAATTAGTGTTAGGAAGGATACTATTTGATTCATAAAAGCTTTTGGCAATACACAAATAGAATATTTTTAAAAAAGAGTGTCATTTACTTAGGCCATACTTTTTTTAATCACAGCCACTTAAATTTTTAATAAACCACAGCTTTTAAGAAGGTCACAGTAAAAATGAATTTCAAAAGATGATGTCGAGATTATTAAAGCAGGCTTTTATTTTGTAATTTATATGTTTGCAAAGCCTGCCTACCAGTTCTACGTTTTTAAATTTTATTTGCCAACATAGCAGTTTTGCTCTTTCAGGCTGTAGAAAGTACAGCAATAAATTGGTTCTCAGGTACTTAAAAATAAAGGTGAAAAGCGTTCCTCCCTATCCAAGTTTACCTCCTTTGTCAAGTATAATGAAAGGGAAGAGTCTATTCCCCATGGCAGAGGAGATTGACTTTATTTTCAAAGTCCCCAATATAATACTTATATAAATTTGAAACTCTAGAACTTCCAGAATTATTTACTTTTATAGAAACATATATAGCAGAAGCTAACTGTCGTGAAGTACACAAATTAAGTAGCTTATGCCCTCAAGGATGCTGAAATCCTTGGATAGATTATAAGATGCAGTGTGGCACTTGTGAAACTCCTCAGGTTTTATTACTTCAGAAAGACCTGACAAGGGATTCTAGCATCACTTCTTAGGACGGTGAGATTTAATACATCCCTGAATATCCATCTTCATTGCTTGTAAAATGGGAAGGATAATATCTATTTTGTAATAATTTTTGTGAGGATTAAAAATATCCAAGATGTCCACAATTTAGCATGTCTAACACAGAACTCTTGACCACCAAGGAAAAAACTTCTTTCCCCCTCATTCCAGATTACTAAACAGCATCTCTCATCCAATCATTTGGTTACTTTCTTTCCCTCACTCCTACATTCAATATATTAGCAAGTCCTAAGAAAACTCATTTCAATATGACTGCATATCTGACCTCTTCTTAATTTGTCCCATCCTCTCTCAACTCTACTACTCAATAGCTCCCTAAGTGTTCTCTCTGCTTACACCCTTCCCCCCGACTCGATTCTCAACCTGACAGCCAGAATGATTTTTTAAAAAAGCATAGAAGAGATCATATCATTCCCTTGTTCAAAATCCTCTAATTGTTTCTTAACTAGATTAGAGTAAAATCTAATCTCTTTACCATGGCCTTCAAAAACCCTACATAATCTGGCTCCTGTCCCTTTCTCCTTCTTATTTCCTAACACTTAATCTCTTGATCACATCTTTCTGGCCATATTTACTGTCATTTTTTCCTGAAATGTGTACACTTCATTCTGATCTGGGAGACTTTGCATGTATTGTCACCTCTGGCTGCTCTTTCCTGTCAGCCATGTCATCTACCCCTCAGATAAGTTTTCCCCATCCACCCAATCAAAACACCCCCCCCCGCCCCAGGTTACTACCTCATTATCCTGCTTACTTCTCCTCATAGCACTTACATTTACATAAAATTACCACCTCCTTTAGAGTACATAAGAGCAGGGACCTTGTTTTTTCTGGTTCACTGCCAAATACCTAAGTTATGTAATATTAAGCAGATTACAATTAAATGCTTAGTAAATATTGGTTGAATGAATGACTGGATTAATATTAATGTGTAAAATTCTAGACATATAAATACTAGATAGCTTTAGTGGGTAACTTAAAAATGTATAAACCTATAACATGCAGGATAGTATATATTAAATGTTATTAAAATTCTAGTAATAACATAAACTCTCCAAGTATGTGAAAATTTAATTTAGACTGGAAAAAGACAGAAGAAATTCACAGAGAAAGTGACATTTAGGCTTTGAAGGATTGGTGGGGTTTTTGCAAGAGGAAGACGGGGAGAAATGGATGCTAGGTAGCTGTAGCAATGTATGCAAAGCCATAGAGGCTGAAATGGTGTGTGGTTCTTTGTAGCCAGAAAAGAGAATGGCGTGTAGTGGGTGTTGTGATGAGGAGTTTGAGAGATTACATTAGGGCTAGATCACCATGAAGATTAAAGGAAATTTGTTTTGGAGAGAAAATAGTGAGTGCGATTTTGGTTGTTCATGTGGAATGCCAAGCAAGCAGTTGAAGACTTAAGTCTGAGGCTCAGAAGGAAGGAGAGGCCTGAAATTGTAGATATCAGAGTCATTCTGGTTGAGGTGAGTGTTGAAGTTGAGAGAGTGAAGGGAATAGTCCAGAGAGAAGCTGTTCAAAACTGGGGAGAGCTTACACTTAGTGGATGTGTAGGAATGTAAGAAAGATCATTCAGAAAGCTAGTCAGGGAGTAGTAGAACCAAATCAAAGATGTAGAAGATGCACATTTAAAGAAGTATGTGGTGTTAAACAGACTTGCCTCTTGCAAAGAGGAAATGAAATGAGAAGTGAGAAGAGATAGTTGACTTTGATAATGGATGGTGAGAAGGTGGAGGAGGAATTGCTTTAACTGAAGTGACAAACTGGAAGTAAGAAGCTTAGGTGGCAACAAAAGGAAATGGGGAATGTATCTTGAGGGGTAAATATGATTTTAAAAGGTTTTAATTTTGAATGGGAGAGACTTGAGTGTATTTGTAGGACATTGGCAAGAATCAGTGGAGGGAGATGTGAAGTGTTCTGGAGACGAGAAGAGAGAGGAAGGACAGGATATAGACTACAAGTGGAGGGCCTCATTTTCATCTTTAAAGGGGCAAGAACATGTTTTTCCCGAGATAGCTGAGAATAAAAGGATGCATAAATTTTCAGCGAGATGTTGAATAGGCAGTTAGGGAATTTGAAAGTATGCTTGTTGGAGAGGTTCTGGGGCAGTAACTTGTGCTTTGAGGTCACCTGCTGATATTTAAGTATGCTCTTCAGTTTGAAGAGTAGAAGACAATTGAGGCAATGCAATGAAGAGCTAACTATTACTAACGGCTTGCTGTTTAAGACTGAGAACCTAGATGAAGTTAGATGTTTGTCTTACTGTTTTCCAAATTGCAAAAAATTGTTTTTGCTAAAGTCATAAAGTCAGGGTTTCTCCTGAAGTTATATATCCATTTTATGCATATTTACCATTTTAGTGACAAAGATGGGATTGGAAAATTCAATGTCATTTTAAGATTTCCTTAATATTTGTAATCATGATTGATCATTATAATATTTGGGATAGTGCTTTTGTTTAATATGACAATCTGTCAATAGTTTAAATTGTTCAGTACTAAAATTTCCTAAAATACCCTTTTTTAAAAAAAGATTTATTTATTTATTCACTCCCCCCCTCCCATTGTTTTTGTACTCACTGTCTGCTCATTCTTCTGTGTCTGCTTGTCTTCTCTTTAGGCAGCACTGGGAACAGATCCTGGGACCTTCCAGAGTGGAGAGAGGTGCTCAATCTCTTGCACCACCTCAGTTCCCTGGTCTGCTGTGTCTCTTATTGTCTTTCTTCTGTGTCTCTTTTTATTGCGTCATCTTTCTGAGCCAGCTCTCTGTGCAGGCCAGCACTCTGTGTAGGCCAGCAGTGCTGTGCGGGCCAGCACTCCATGTGGGCCAGCACTCTACGCAGGTCAGCTTGCTTTTCACTGGGAGACCCTGGGAATTGAACCCTGGACCTCCTATATGGTAGAAGGGAGCCCAATCACTTGAGCCACATCCGCTTTCCCTAAAATACTTTTGAAATGCATTAAAGATTATACTTTAATGGAAGAACATTAAAAAAAGTATTGCTCTAAGTTTTTATCCAGTTTCTATCCTGGTTCCCAGCAACAGTCCAAGTCTCTGACAGTAGAAAGAAGGAAACCAGAGAATCAACCTCCAATGCTTACATGTCTTTTATAGTAGTCAGAGTAAATCATTTTGGACCTCATATTTAGTCCCTTCTGATTATGCTGCTCTGCTGGGTTCTTATACATAGAATCATACTTTTCTGCTTTTTCCATTTAATTGATTAAAGCTTCCAAAGTCAATGTATGACCTTTTCATTTTCATTCTTAACATAATTTGTAAAGAGAATCAGAGACATTTTGATCAAAAGCAAGCCTGATGGAATAAGAATTCAAAGTGAAGAATAATCCTTAGGTAAGATGCTCTGGATGTTAGTTAGGCCCATGATTTTGGAAAAATCACTTCCCTGGATTTCTTTACCTGTAAAATAAGGGAACGCGTCTCCATGATCTCAAAAATTATTGCAGGTCTCAAATTCTGTGCGTCTCCCCTAGTTACCTGCATAGTTAGCCCTGCTGATGTCAATTCTGTTCCATTTTAGCCCAATAACTTTAAATAGGAATTAGACAGGGAAGTCACTAAGCAGCAATGTCAGATCAAAGTGCCTCTGCAGCCTGGCAAGTCAGGAAGACATGCAGAGTCAGGAAGACATGCAAAGGGAGTCCCCTTTGGGCCACACTTGGCCATGCTGTGTTGGAAATGTTCTAGTCAATGCTCTTTTGCTTGCAAGGAAGAGAAACTCTCTCAAGTTAGCTCCCTTAAAGGAGTGGTTGTATAATGAATACCTGGAAACGTTAGAGACCTTAAGACAATATTTGCAACCAGCCCTCTTGAATTCTTGGGCTGGGCAGTGGAAAATCAGGACCCAAAGCTACCCTGGCTGTCCCTCAGGGACTGCTTTGTCTCAATGGGTTTTTCCATTCCATCCATGGCTTCTCTCTGTGCAACTGCTCCATTTCCTTCTTCAGGCTCCCTCCTCCCCTGCTATGCTGGCTGGCTTCCTCTGCTTACTCATTCTGAATTTGAATAAATATGTACTCAAAGGACCACCTCAGCCCTGACTGTACTTGACTTTTCAGCTCCAGGAACTACCATCTGACTTCGGACTCTAACAGGGTTTTAGCTAAAATTCTCAAGAGTGAGTATCTGTTTTGCTGCTAACTAACCAATGGATTGGTCATCCTTGGGTCAGGTAGTTATTCCCAGGCAAGTCAACTTTGAGGGTGGATGTATGAGGAATGAGAGCATGCAGAAGTGGGGGTATTCTGCTGTATTTAGAGATATCGCACTTTCAAGAGTCAAAGGGAGCCTATTAATGATTACACCAAAACAGGTGTAAATTAGGATTAACACAGGCCAACCACTTGTATCAATCATCTATGACCTGGAGAAGCTATAAAATATAGGTTGTCCCTCTTAAAGCTTTGAGAAGAGCAGATCAAACTAGAAGGAAAATTGCTTGTGTTAGGCAAAATGACTTATATTTCTGTTTCTAGTATGCTAATGGTGATTAAATTTACAGTTTACTCCATGGTATCTCAGACTTTTATATTCATCAAAATCATCTGAAGGATGTGTTAAAACCCACATTGCTGGGCTCCACCTCCAGAATTTCTGATCCAATAGATTTGGGTAGAGACGAAGAATTTACATTTCAACAAGTCCCCAGGTGATGCTTGATTATGCTGGGCAGGATAACCTACTTTAGTAGATACTGCAAAATATTAGAGTGACTGAACCAATTTTCTCCCTCCCCACTCCTCAGCAATAAACATGAGTTCCAGTTGTTCCATAGCCTCCCTAAGATTTGGAATTTTGGTTTTTAAGTGTATTTGTATGTTTATGTTTATTTAATTATTAGGTATTTCCATGGATGTTTAGTACTTCATTTTGCTTTTTAATTTGCTTTTTCCCTAACAGCTAATGATGCTTAGCAACTTTTCATGTTTATTGGACATTTGGATATCCTCTTTGGTAATGGGTCTGTTTAAGTCTTTGCCAATTTTATATTTGGCTGTCTGTGTTTTCCTTATTGATTTGTAGAAGCCCTTTATTTATTCTGGACAAACTGTTTTAACTTTAATGTATCAGTATTACCATTTACCGTCAGTGTTATTTGTGACTTGTTTGAGATTGCTACCTAACGTAAAGACAGGAAGATGTTCTCCTATGTAGATCTTAGGTGATTTTGGTTTACCTTTTATATTTACAAACAACCTGGAATTGATTTTTGTGTATAGTATGAGATAGGGTCGAGATTATTTTTTTATATGTGTACCTAAATGACCCAGTAGGTTTACTGAATAGACTCCTTTTTGCTCGATTCTGCATTGTGACCATTATCATAAAACAAAAGGCCATTTATGAGTCTGTATTTTTCTAGACCCTCCATTCTATTCTATTGATTTGTTAGTCTTTCCTAATGCCATTACCACTCTCTCTTTTTTTATTAGACAAGTTGTATGTTTACAGAAAAATTCATTCAGAAAATACGGACTTCCCTTATACCACCATCCATACACAGTTTTCCCTATAACTAAAACTTTACATTAGTTTGGTATATTTGTTACAATTGATGAAACAATATTATTATAATTATACTATTAACTATAGTCCAGAGTTTACATTAGAATTCACTATTTGTGCTGTACAGTCCTATGGATTAAAAAAAATGTTTATTCTAAGAACATATATACAGCATAAAACTTCCCCTTTTAACCACATTCAAATATTTTATTCCGTGGTATTAATTACATTCATGATGTTGTGCTACCATAACCGTCATCCATTATCAAAACTTCTCAATCACTATACACAGAAACTCTGGACCAATTAAGTATTAACTCCTCATTCCTTACCATCACCCTGGTACTTGGTGATGTGTATTCTAGTTTCTGACCCTATCCATTTGCTTATTCTAATGATTTCATATCAGTGAGATCATATAATATTTGTCCTTTTGTGTTTGGCTTATTTCATGTGACATGATGTCTTAAAGTTCATCTATATTGTCACATGTATCAGAACTTCTTTCTTTCTTATGGCTGAATAATATTCAACTCTATGTATCAACCACATTTTCTTTATCCATTTATCTGTTAGATACTTGGGTTGCTTCCACCTTTTCACAGTTGTGAATAATAGTGCTATGAACATGGGTGTGTAAATATCTGTTTGAGTCCCTGCTTTCCATGCTTTTGGATATAGACATAGTGGGATTGCCAGGTCATATAGTAATTCTATACCTACCTTTTTGATGAACTGCCACACTGTATTCCATTGTGGCCGCACCATTTTTCATTCCCACCAATAATGAATGAGTATTCCTATTTCTCCATATGTATTCCATCACTTATTATTTTCCATGTTTTGAATAGTTCCATTCTAGTAGGTGTGAACTGTTATATCATTGTGGTTTTGATTTACATTTTCCTAGTGGCTAATGAGTTGAGCATTTTAAAAAATGCTTTTTGTCCATTTGTGTATCTTCTTTGGAGAAATGTCTGTTCAAGTTTTTTGCCCATTTTTATATTAGGCTGTTTGTCTTTTGTTGTTGAATTAAAGGATTTCTTTGTCTATTCTGGATATTAAACCCTTATCAGATATGTGGTTTCCAAATATTTTTTCCATTCTGTAGGTTGTCCTTTCATATTGTGTTGAATTCCTTTCATGCAGACAGGTTTTTAATTTTGATAAGGCCCATGTATCTATTTTTTCTTTTGTTGCTTGTGCTTTTAGTTTAAAGTCTAAGAAACCATGGCCTAAGACAAGGTACTAAAGATGCTTCCTTGTGTTTTCTTCTAGGAATTTTGTAGATTTGGTTCTTATATTTAGGTCTTAGGTAGATTTTTTTTTTTTTTTACATAATAAACTTTATTTTTTAAGAGGTTTTAGATTACAGAAAAGTTACATCAAAAGTATTCCCATGTACCCCCACCCTCTCCCACGTCATCCCCTATATTTTTTAAATGTAGCAATACAATTCTTTATGATGTATCTGTAAAAGCCACTCATTTAAAAAACCTACATTTAAAACATGACTCACTTGTATTAAGAACTAACTGACCTAGAGTAATAATATAAGAAATAAAACCATCATTGCAACATTTATCAGTACTTTACAGTCTAACAAATACTGAAAGAGGCAACTACCATTTTTTAACTTCTTTAAAGCCAAAAACTTAAGCACAAGTCAGAAATAAGAGAAATTTAGAATGTTCACATTTGCATGCATTTTTGGCTGAACTTTGAAAGATTCCACATATAACAAAACCACAGTTTTGGATCAAAATGAATATTAAAAACATTTAAGCCTTGTGACAAACTTACTGTACAGAAGCAATGAAAACAGAGTGAATAGTAATAGCAGTATATTTCTAGGAGAAAAAGCAATCACTTATTCCTTTTATCATGAAACGAAAGTCAATGAATCAATATTTTAATAACACTGACCAAGTTATTTACTATTCAAGAATTTGCTTTTCAAGTTGTGTCTTTAAAATGTATCCATCCATATATTTGGGTTAAATTAAATTTATATAGCAAAAACATTTTGCTCAGAAATCTAATCTTAAGTATAAACCATAACTTCTCAAAGCATAGTCCAAACACTATACAATAATGCTACCATTTAGACTGATATGCTTCATCTGAAAAACTTACCTTACAAACAGGAGTTTTGCCATTTCTCCATAATAAATGTCCCTATGTCTAAAACTTTAAATGATAATCAAAAAAGACAGATTCAAATAATTCATGCTATGCATTTTCCTTCATCAGGCTTTGATAAAACAGAGCCATCTGGTGTTGGAGCACCATCTTCCTTCTCAGTTACAGTCTCTACAGTCCCAGAAGCAGACACAATAACCATTATTTTATTTGCTGAAACTGTCTTTTGTTTCTCAGCAATAGCTGCACAAACAGCAACAATCTCATCACTTTCAAAGTCATAGTGAGCAATTGACTTTGGTGAGAAATCTGTTACTTCTGTTGATAATTCACTCTTTTTAATCCTCCGTGCCACTTTCTGCTGCTCCTGGAGTGTTCTTGCCCAAGAAAGGCCTTCTTTCCATATTTCAGAGTTCATTGGATAGATGTGAAGGGCTACTTGAAAACATCAAATTGCTTCATCCATTTTGTCCTTCAGCTCTCTGTTGTCATATTGTTCTATTGTCTGTCTTCTTATCCTTTTACCCTTCCTGATAATCTTCTTTTTTAAAATCTTCTCCAACTCTCTCAACCTTGGTTTTTCCTTTCAGGCTGCAGCACCCCCTTTAGTATCTCTTGAAAATCTGGACTTTTGGTAACATATTCTATCAGTTTTTGTTTGTCTGTGAAGACTTTGAACTTACCCTCATTTTTGAAGGATGGCTTTGCTGGATACAGAATTCTTGGCTAGCAAATTTCTCTTTCAGTACCTTAAATACATCATACCACTTTCTTCTTTCCTCCATGGTTTCTGATGAGAAGTTGGCACTTAAACTTATAGAGTTTCCCTTGAATGTGATGCTTTGCTTTTCTCTTGTTGCTTTCAGAATCCTTTCTTTATCTCTGATATTTGTCATTCTGAATAGCAGGTGTCTCGGGGTAGGTCTATTCAGATTTATTCTGTTTGGGGTATGTTGTCCTTCTTGGATATTGATATATATGTCCTTCATAAGGGTTGGAAAGTTTTCAGTCATTATTTCTTCAAATATTCTTTCTGCCCCTTTTCCATTCTCTTCTCCTTCTGGGACACCAATAATGCAAATGTTTGTGCATTTTGTGTTGTCATTCAATTCCCTGAGACTCTGTTTCATTTTTTCCATTCTCTTCTCTTTCTGTTCACCTGTCTTTTCTATTTCAGATGTTCTGTCTTCGAAATTACTAATTTTATCTTCAGGCAATTAAAATCTGCTCTTATGTGCCTCTAATATATTTTTAATCTCGTCCACCATGTCTTTCATTTCCATAAGGTCTGTTACTTTTCTTTGCAGGCTTTCAAATAGTTATTTATCCTCTCCTAGTTTCTTCTTAATATCCTTTGTTTCTTTAGTCATATTTTCTTTAAATTCTTTAAAGTGGTTTAGAAGAGTTGTATGATTATTGCTATTAATTGTCTTAAATCCTGTATCTCTTGAGGATATTTGGTTTGTTCTTTTGGCTGAGCCATCTCTTCCTGTTTCCTAGTATGGCTTGTAATTTCTTGCTGATGTCTAGGCATCTGCATATGTAGGTGTATTTACTCTGATGGCTAATTTCTTTCTCTTGCCTATTATTTTTCCCCCACAGCTCTTCTTTGATATTTGGTTTAACTTATCCTCAATCTTTAAAATTGCTCAGCTTAAGTTTTCAAAATTGAGCCAGGGACTCACTAGTGGGGCGCAGATT
Source organism: Cabassous unicinctus (assembly GCA_029593785.1). Classification (NCBI taxonomy): domain Eukaryota; kingdom Metazoa; phylum Chordata; class Mammalia; order Cingulata; family Chlamyphoridae; genus Cabassous; species Cabassous unicinctus. Next base: position 30,044 of record JAQZBX010021419.1, read on the forward strand.
TTCTTCCATGGGTTGGATATAGAGAGTGCGGAGAACAGTTTTTATCCATGCAGTTTCCAGACTGGCCAGTAGATGGTGGTAGTCAGTGCATCTTTCCATGGAGGTGTTTCAGTCTTGGCTTTCCTGTGTTCCTGTGTTGAATCTCTAGATCAGAGATTCAAAGCAGGCTCTGCTGGCTGAATTCACTGAAGAAAAGCATCCCAACCTCCCCCTCCCTTTTCCCTTGAAACAGCTGACAGGGAGGAAGGTGTCTGTTTCCCTCTCAGTCAGCTAAAGCAAGCCAGGGGTTTTACCCCAGCTTAATATCTTGGGGGTATGGAAGGGGAGCCCTTCCTGGCCACCAGGAGGGCTTGGTAACTCATGTTTGTTGTTTTGGCTTCTTCATCTCTCTGTCCCTCACCCTCCTGGGAGTTGTGTAGTGCTGTCCTGGTCTGCTGACCCCCAAAGCAGGTCCCTCGGACAGCTTTTGGCTCTTTCTCCATTGTTTTTGTGAGAGCATTCAGCTCTACCTGTTAGTCTGTCACCATCTTCCCACAATCTTCTTGGTCTTTGGTAGATTTTAAGTTAATTTTTTTGTATATTGTGTTAGGTAGGAGTCAACCTTCAATTTTTTGCATATGGAGGGACAGTTTTTCCAGCACCATTTGTTAAAGAGTCTCTTCTTTCCCAATTTAGTGAGCTTGTCACCGCTGTCAAAATCAATTGGCCATGGATGTGAGGGTTTATTTCTGAACTCTCAGATTCCGTTGATCTATATGGCTCCTTGGGCCAGGACAATGCTCTTTTAATTACTGTTCCTTTTTAATAAATTTTAATATTGGCAAGTGTAGTCCTCAAAAAAAAATTTTTTTTTTCTGAAGATGGTTTTGGTTTTTTGGGGGCCTTTGATACTTCTATGTAAATTTGATGATTGGCTTTTCTATTTATGCAAAGAATGCTGTTGGAATTTTATTAGGATTACATTGGATCTGTAGATCCTAGATTTGATTTTTCTAGTGGCTATTGTAAATGGAATTTTTTTCTTGATTTCCTCTTCAGATTTTTAATTACTACTATATAGAAACACCACTGATTTTTGTATGATCTTCTTGTACCCCATCACTTTGCTGAATTTGATTATTAGCTCTAATAGCTTTGTTATGGATTTTGAAGATTTTCAATAAAATAGGATCAGGTCATCTACAAATAGGGAAAGTTTTACTTTTCCTTTCCAATTTGAATGCTTTTTATTTATTATTCTGCCTAAAAGATCTGACTAGAACTTTCAGGATATTGTTGAATAACAGCGGTGACAGTGGGCATCTTTGTCTTTTTCCTGAATTTAGAAGGAAAGCTTTCAGTCCTTCACCATTGAGTATGATGTTTCCTGTGGGTTTTTCATATATGCCTTTTATCATATTGTGAATGCTTCCTTCTATTCCTAATTTTCTAAGTATTTTTATCTAGAAGGTGTACTGAATTTTGTCAAATGCCTTTTCTGGAACAATTGAGATGACCATGTGGTTTTTTTCACATCTTTCTATTAATGTGCTGAATTACATTTATTGATTTTTCTTCTGTTGAATCACCCTGGTATAACTGGGATAAATAACACTTAACCATGGTATATGATTCTTTTAATGGGCTGTTGGACTCAGTTTGCTAGTATTTTCTTGAGGATTTTTGCATAAGGGATATTGGTCTGTAATTTTCTTTTTCTGTGGTATCTTTGTCTGGCTTTGGTGTAAGGGTGATTTTAGGCTCATAGAATGAATTAGGGAATTTTCCTTCCTCTTCAAGTTTTTGGAAGAGTTTGAGCAGAATTGGTGTTAATTCTTCTTGGAATGTTTTATAAAATTGCCAATGTAGTCATCTGGTCTTGGCCTCTCTTTGTTAGGAAGTTTTTGATAAATTATTTAACCTCTTTACTTGTTATTGGCCTGTTGAGATCTTCTATTTTTTCTTGAGTAGTTTGTTTCTAGAAATTTGAACATTTCATCTAGGTTATCTACTTTGTTCATGGAGAGTTGTTCATAATATTCTCTTATAATCCTTTTTATTTCTTTAGGGTTGGTAATAATGTCCCCCCTTTCATTTCCGAATTTAGTTATTTGCATCTTCTCTTTTTTTTCTTTATCAGTCTAGCTAAAGGTCTGTCAATTTTATTGATCTCAAAGAACCAACTTTTGATTTCATTGACTCTATCTTGGTTTTTTATTCTCTATTTCATTTATCTCCACTCTAATCATTGTTATTTCCGTCCTT